>QLPD01006756.1:0-11451 GCA_003314085.1 Hymenopellis raphanipes | reverse complement strand
GACATGAGAGGAGTGCGAAGATACAGCGGGAAGCTCGTATGTTCGGGTTTCGATTGAATGATAGATATCGTCGTCATATCGTCTCGAGATCTATGCGAGACGTAAGTACGAATGGAATGAAGGAGAGAGAGAGGCAGCCCGCTCACTAGGAAGCGCGTTATTCGTGCGGAAGCAAGATGGAAGACGAGAACCAAGTTGATGGTTGGACTTTTTAAACAAGCCGATCAGCACTGCATGATTGCACGCGCGGTAATTGTGTGAATGTTTTCAGTGTCCAAGCACACGTAACAGACAGAGCGAGAAGAGAACAAGGCAGTGGGCCCGATATGGCAAGTCTGTGGGAAGCAGGACCCACGGGTCTGCCTCATGCCTCCGAAAACAATGGGCCGCGTGTGTATGCATCTGTATACCTGAGTGGGTCCAATCACTCGTCCCGTGGCCGGCAACAAGAGGCGCTACAAATGCCATTCAAAATTGTTCTCGTTCCGCGCCTCGAGGTGATGCAGCCTGTCGAACGCTGCCCCAGACACGAGGACGCGGTGGAAGGCAGTATGTAAGAGTGGGGCACGATCAGGGCTCCAGGTGCTTTAATTAAATAATTGTCCACGTTATGGTTTTTGATCTGTCATGCGAAGGAGGAAAGCGCCAGTGGCGCAATTGTCCTACGCGACAGAGGTCCCGCCCTCAATGATTCCAAATCTGAGCACCATGTCTGAAAAAGATGCGCTAGCCTCGTGGGAGCCCGAATATGTAGTACATTGTCACCCTGAAAGGATTGGACCTGATTGATTTCTGTTTATGGAAAAGCGTCCTTGTTCTTGAAAACGCGACAAGTACACAGGGTCGTTGACTCGTTGTAGAGGCAGGTTCAACCGTATTGTTCAATAGTCTTTGAGCTTATACAAAGGATCATACAGAGGATCATCGCTTGCCACGAGCTGGTCCAGAGTTTCTTATTCAACAATTCTGTGCATACAGTACTAGCACGGCACTCACCCAATAATACACCAACTGAACAATCTGCGAGACATCACGTCGCATTAAAGTCGGCTCCAGATCGGGTCTAGGTTCAATAAAACTGAAGATGTCTCCCTCATAGCACACCCGCCGTCCCTGTGCATCCTTTGTGAAAAGGGAGAAGATCCAATTGCGCCCGTCCGAGAGGCAGAAGCGGACTGCGGTGGACCTGCCAGTACCATGTAAGCTGTCATTCAGTGAAAGTTGGAATTCGTTCACCTGTAACTTCGCTCAAGGCGGCGGCCTGAGCAATGGCCTCTGGCATACTGTTGTACAGATTGTTATCTTCTTCCCGCTTGCCTTGCACTAACAGGATGAGGTTCCGGGCGAACCTCATCACATCGCCTAGCGCAGACCTCAAGACCCGATCTAAGTAGCGTTGTATACAGTCAATAACACAACTTGAAGGAATTTCAAAGGAGGCTTACCTCGCTGTTCCTCTTCGCTGGTATATGTACAGACCCCATAGTCCACATTCCCAGTGAGCCACACTTGAAAGTTGGTCGCCGGGTTTCTGATTCGGACGCCACCGTCACCAGGAGCAAGTCTCATTTCCGGGAAAATTGTGTGAATCTGATCGCTTGACTTTAATGCATTCAAACGTTCAGCGAGGACAGGTTTAGCGATAACCAAGAGTTGTCGCTCTATTCCCAAATTAACAAGATACTGCAACTCTACACTCGAGAAGTCAAGTTTCTGCGTATACGAGTTGTCGGATAGATAATGTGAGAAAACGAAGACAAACCACTGGTCTCTTTGGTGTAACAAGAATCTCCTGCAATGCATCGACATGGCTCCTAATTTGCGCCATCTCTTCTGTAGTCTCTTCAATGCCCAAAAGTTCGTCCTGAAGAGAGAGGAGTTGCTGCCGTGCGAGCTGCATTTTGGAGAGGTGTCGCTTACATGAGTCTGATTCATGGTGGTTCGCAAAAGAGTGATTGTCTTGCCACGCAATGCTGAGACATGTCGTGCCATGAAACAGAACGCGACTCCCAGCGTTGCGATGTCAGTACAGTAGGTTCAACTTTCTCGCAACTTGAAAACCCATCGGAACCGAAATAGACCATAGACGCCCAGGGACATGCAGTCGTAATTTCATTATGCCGTGAACTCGTTCTGCGAGGACAATTGCGGACTATAAATGGGTATCAACCGGATATGTGGAAGACAGCGGGTGCAGACGCGGAACTATCAATGAAATGTCATCTAGCAGTAGGGTCATGACGCTGTAAAAAGTAAAGCCTACCATTTAGTTCAATTCATCTAAACCGAACAGCTCTACAGTGTTCTTCCAAGCCTTCTCAGTTACCTTCTCAAAAGGAACATTATTCAACCGATGGATGACCCACGCCACACCACCAACGGCAGTCGGCTCGTTCCTCCCCTTGACAGCCTTTCCGAGTACGAATTGTTCTGGCTTGGTTGCTGGCGGGAAGTACAAGGATCTCAGCGTCGCTGGTAGACTGTCAAGGTGCGCCTTGGATGCATGCGTGGAGGTCATAGAACACCATGGCGCGTCTGGCAACATAAACGGTTCGGGTTCAGTTCAAGTAGCACTAAAGGCTGAAACATACCTGTCTCTATCATGATCTTCTCGGGACGAATTGATTTTGCAGTAGCAAGATTTGCGTCTGTCTTCAGGCTGCAGCCATTCACACTGTCGCGACATATCAGCTTGCGGCTCCAAGAAATAGTGTGGCGCAGACCCTATATGGAAGCCCATGTCCATCTTTACGAACAGATTAGCTTTCAGAGACTCGAGGTAGACGGAATGCGCTTACGAGCTCCTTAGCCTCCTCTACTGTTCCCGTGAAGCTATGTACAACGCCACCCTTACCGCCAACGGCTTTTCCGCCGTCTTCTCCGAACCCTTCTTCGCGTAAGATCGTCACAAAGTCTTGATGAGCAGATCGAGAATGCAGAAACAACGGCAAGTTGTACTTTTTTGCTAGAGCTAGTTGGGATCCTATTGAAATCTCGTGTAAGACGATGCCGGGATTGTGGACATTAGACACACATACGGAAGTGCTTCTTCTGGACTTCGGGAGATGCAAAGTGTGTGCGGTCATAGTCTAAGAATAAGATGAGAGCGCGTCTATGATAGTTAATTGTGATGTTCGTAGCTCACCTAAACCACATTCTCCCACTGCAACGGCGCGTCCTTTGCCTTTGGTTCGCTCAGCCAGGAGATCATCTAGTGCTTTAAGGTAAGCCTCAGGGCCGCCACGAAATTTATCGAATTCGGATGATCGAGTAGGGTGACATCCAATCGTTGCGTAGAGGTCTGTGGCGTGTTGAGAGGAGGAAAATGACCCTTTCCCCGGTTCGACGTACTGTGGTCCTCTGCAAGCTTCAACGCCTCTCTTGACTCGTGCAGGCTGCCACCTGTGATGATCATAGATTTGACGCCCGCAGCGCGAGCGCGCTCAAGCATCGATTCGAAATCATCTGTAGATTAGAGTCAGGATGTCAAGTTGGCGACTCAGAGCAGTAGTAGACCTTCATGTTTTTGTCGTCCATGGTGGAATCCTCGGAATACGGGATCTGTGAGATTCACTACATATGGCGTCGTTTGAGAATCAGGAGGTTGACGCGAGACGACTTGACTCAGAACCTGCGATATCTACGCGCATTATGGGCAAATAGTACACACGGAGGAGTATTAGACGCTCACCTATATATCTGAACTTGCTAGCATCGACGGCCTCTACTGGCTTTGCTGTTATGACAGTGACTGGCATACTGTATAGTCTAGGATGAATGCGGGATAACCTCGGGTGAATCTGTCGTGATGGACGAGAAGAAAGAAGCGATATGGTGCGCAAGGACTGATGCATGCCTGGTCGTTGGCGTCGGCGTCAAGGTGACTCACTGGTCGACCACCACGTGCATCAAAGCAGTATCGACGCGTCACTCGTTGACTACAAACTTCATATCAGCATGGTAAAGTTTGCCATATATCCGGCCAAACCTTTGGAATGGTGTCGGCCTAGTCTAGACTGGCAGACTTGAACGTTTGAACGCTTGAGAACAAGCTTATCTCTACCCTCGCACATGCGTTGAGAACGTACAGTAATACCTTCAACTACCGTCAGGTAGGTCGGATAAATTTATTTCGACTCTGACAGTGATGGGGTCCATGAGAAGCCGCAATGCCTTCAACATGCATTGAGGCCCGTGTGGCTGGTGTAACTGTTTCTGCTATCTCGAGTCTCGACCTGTCTTCCTTCCTGCTTCTCGCAATCTCAGCGGAACGATATTTTCATCGCTATCTCTTCAGCCAAAATACCCATCATCTGCTGGACCACAACTTGAACCGCTGTTGCTAGCGAGACCTTGGAGACACCCATGTGGAGGTAGAATAAGACTAAGCAGAAAAGGATGGCGCTTCACGCGCCGCGCGCGACGCGTCGCGCGAGCGGCGAGATGGATTTGCTGCCGTAGATGCCGTGTCGAGACATCACGGCTTTCCACGGACCCCAGTCGAAATAGCCGACCGACCTACCCGACGGTACTACTACTTGTACTTATTCCCTTCGAAATGGCTGCCCATCGAACGTTCCTGCCGAATACTATGCAGCGCGTCAAAGAGATAGCATCGCACCTCTATGCTCCTCAAGGCGTTGCCGCTCTCACTACCAAGAATCCCGATGACGTTGTCATTACCCTCGCCATTCGCTCGCCGCTGTGCAAGTCCAGGAAGGGGGGTTTTAAGGATGCAAGGTCCGTTTCCCACTCAAACGATACTATATCGTCTCCTTATGCTATGGAAGGACCGATGAACTCATGCTGGAGATGTTCAAGGTGAATATACATGCGTCCGGAACTTGTGCCATGACCCTCTGAATATCCCTC
The DNA here is from genome assembly GCA_003314085.1 of Hymenopellis raphanipes. Lineage (NCBI taxonomy): Eukaryota > Fungi > Basidiomycota > Agaricomycetes > Agaricales > Physalacriaceae > Hymenopellis > Hymenopellis raphanipes. The sequence continues at coordinate 6,579 of QLPD01006756.1, read as the reverse complement.
ACAGCAAGTGATAACCCACTCTCATCTCGATCCTGCGCTCGTTGGAGACATCTGTGTCGGAAACGTGCTTGCCCCAGATGAAATGTATCATGCTCGAGCTGCTATGCTAGCCGCCGGATTCCCCGACTCTGTTCCCGTCCAAACCATAAACCGCTTCTGCTCCAGCGGTCTTATGGCTGTCACGACTATCGCCAATCAGATACGCAGCGGCCAAATCGAAATAGGCCTTGCATTAGGTGTTGAGAGTATGTCGGAGAAGTATGTGCCTCTCCCTTCCGGCTATCATGGCATCCTCCACTAACGCGCATATAGTCCTGATAATGGCGGCCCGAAGCAAAGTGATCTTATTTCATGCAATCCCGCATCAGCCGACTGCCCCAAACCTATGGGTTGGACCAGTGAGAATGTCGCGGACGAATTTAACGTTTCTCGTGAAGAACAAGACGCGTTCGCGGCTGAATCGTTCCAACGCGCCGAACGCGCTCAGAAGGCGGGTTACTTTGAGAACGAGATTGTACCGTTCACTGTCTATCAAAAGGATGCTTCTGGCGAACGCAAGCAGGTTGTCGTGAACAAGGACGACGGCATCCGACTTGGCACCACCAAGGAGACCTTGGGCAAGATCAAGCCTGCGTTCCCTCAGTGGGGTAGGTCAACGACGACTGGCGGTAATGCGAGCCAGATTACAGATGGTGCCGCTGCGGTGTTGTTGATGACGCGCCGGAAGGCTGAAGAATTGGGACTCAACATTATTGGGAAGCATATCACAACCTCGGTGGCTGGTATGTCTTCCAATGAAAGTATTGACATTTTCTTATGTGATTCAGGGCTTCCTCCGCGCATCATGGGGATTGGCCCGTTGTATGCGATCCCTATGGCTTTGAAGAGTTGCGGTTTAAGCCAGGATGATGTCGACTTATATGAGGTATTATTGTTGGTGGCATTTCAAGACTATCATACTGACAGCGACCAGATCAACGAAGCATTCGCTTCTCAATGCGTCTATGTCATGCGCGCGCTGGGCCTTCCGCAGTAAGTCCTTTCCAATATCCTACGAGTTTTTGGTCTAATGCTTCTCTAGTGAAAAGGTATACTATACGAAGTTGTACGTACGTTCGTTGACCCGTTTGCCAGGTAAACGTCAACGGGGGAGCTATCGCTCTTGGGCATCCACTAGATAAGTCGATTCTCAGAATGCTGAAATTCCGCCTGACATTCTTCCTTTACGCTGTACCGGTGCTCGTCAGATAGCGACGGGCTTGAACGAGCTTGGACGACGGCAGGGAAAGGTGATTGTCGTTCTCTTACGCCATCATAGACTGATCTATTTAGATCCTCGTTACTTCCATGTGTATTGGTACGTCAATACGTTCTTCGTCGAACAACATGCTAACATTCATTCTCTTGTAGGAACTGGGATGGGTGCCGCCGCTGTGTTTGTACGAGAGTAACTCAAGAAATGCAACGAAATGAACTTGACTGCCTTCGCTGGTTTCCATCAGGCTGACTGATGGTGTTTCTTCAACTAAAATAAGAACAGTTCCGAGCCAGCGTGAGAGTGCTCAACGCGCAGTGTTGGTCTAATTTTACAATTCGCTCAAGAGATTGCTTTCAACTTGTGGATTTCCTTGGCAAGGAGGTGTTTGAACGGTGAGTTCAATCGCTGAGATGTCGAGTTGTTGCTTGTATTGTAACGTAAGATGCGCGATGATTTCGTAGACACGATGCGAGCTGTACGCTTGGATAAATATAGAGCTCGAGATATACTTAGCTGCGGATTTTTCATTTAGCAGAGGCGGGACGAGACTGTTGCAAGACTGGCTGGGCGCGTGCACTTCCCACGCCACGAGGAAGGACATATTGCTCCGTTACATCAATTGCTACCGTTACCTTTTCGTTGTAAACCTATCATTTGAAGACTTTTGCGTCTTTCTTCACACTAGACTACCGCAGTCTGCGCCTCTCCTTTTCTTTCACCTCCTCCTAAGTTGGCAGGATGGTCAACTACAATACTATTCACGACAACGGCAGCAGCCCGTATGGCGCGGGCGATCCCTATTACAGCCAATCTACTGGCTACATTGCACCAGTACCCCAACAGAAGAAGGGCACCAGCAACTGGGTCAAATATGGCATTCCCGTCGCCGTCATTGTCATCGCCGGCGCCGTCGTTGGCGGCATTCTTGGGTCCAGGTCGTCCAAGTCTAGCGACGACAACTCGTCGACGAGCGGCGGCGCGTCTTCCTCCAACCCTAGCGACGTCGTCAGCGTCAAGGAAGGAATTGGCCGCTATGCCACGGCCACGGACAGCGAATTCATGGTCCCCATATACCCCTCCACTGTATGTTCTAAGTCTTGTTGGAAAATTTTGTCGAGAGGGCTGACAGAAAAATGGAATCTAGACCAACGCAGCTGCGTACACGGTGCCCACGTTTGTCTCCACCTCTGACAGCAAACTGGCGTGGCCCAGCGACCCATGGAAGCCGTCGAACCCCAGTGTTACATCGCTGCGATCAGAACACCCCCGGCTTATCGCGCCTGCCTATATGTGGGAGGCGCTTCCCACTCTCATTAAAAACGATCCCTACCTGACTGGGTGGAACGCAACTATTTTCGGAAATGCCTCGGACTACTACAGCGCGGACCCGGTCGCCTATGTTATGGATGGCGACAGTGGGATTCTGGATAATGCGCGTGAAGTCAAGATGAGGATCAAGGCTTTTTGTTATGTGTATCGCATGACGAACGATACCAAGTGGGCTGACAGGGCGTGGCTCGAAGTGCAGGTAAGTACTTTTTCATATTTTTCGTCCCTTTCTTAAGTATTGACGGACGTTCAGAATGCTGCTGGAAATGGCACGACTACTTTTGGTCCAACGGAAGACAAATGGAATAATGCGCATTTCTTGGATACAGCCGAGTTTGCTGCTGCGTTTGCCATTGCTTATGACTGGCTCTTTGATGTTCTCACCGATGAGCAAAAGAGCCAGATGCGGTACACGCTGAATTTGTACGCTCTGGGTCCGGGTGTTTCCACGTACACTGACTCCACCAACTACTACGGCTGGTGGCAGAAGAACACCACTGGCAACTGGAACTGTGTGTGTAACGGCGGTTTGACGTTGGCGTCGCTGGCCATCCTTGACGAGGATACGACGGGCAATGCCGCGACTTTGTTGGGTCTTACCGTCGACAACGCGCTCCAGAATTGTGTATACGCTGTCTCGGACGATGGCACATGGAAGGAAACTGCCAACTATTGGTACTTTGGTACCACTGGCCACGCCGAGATGTCGGCCTCTCTGATCACCGCTACGGGGTCGGCGCTGGGCATGCTGGATACCAACGCCAACTTTTACAAGACGGGTGACTTCCACATGTACAACTACGGACCGACTTCCAAGTTTGACTGGGGCGACCACGGCCCGAACAAGTTCTCCTCGACTGCCAACTCTGTCTTGTTCTATGGTGCGCAGTACGATCAGCCGACGTACACTCTGTTCCAGCGCGAGCAGGCGGATGCTGCGGAGCCGTTCAGCATGTTCTGGTATAACCCGACTGTCACTGGCGCGTACTGGAATGGGAAGGCGCTCGATATGTTCTTTGACGCGGACCTCGACCAGTGGGCGTCCATGCGGAGCAGCTGGACGGACCAGAATGCTTTGTTCGTTGCTATGAAGGCCGGCAAGAACCAGGGTCTGCAGACGCACAATGATTTGGACTGCGGAGACTTTGTCCTGGATGCGCTCGGGACAAGGTGGGCTGGGGAGTATGGCTCTGGTGATTACCGGTCTACGAATTATTTCAGCAACGATACGCAGACGAGCGACCGGTGGTTGTATTTTAGGAAGAGGACAGAGGGGCAGAGCACGTTGTTGATTAATGCTGCGAACCAGGATGTTGCTGCTGCGCCGAAGATTCTGAAGTCTGGGTCGTCTGGGACTAAGCAGGGATCGAGCACGGTGTTTTCGGTGGATAAGACTGATACGGCGTTCTGGGTTGCGGATTTGACGTCGGCGTACTTTGATGCGTGAGTGGTATTTCGTTTCATTGTCGTGTCGCGTTTTTGAAAAAAAACTCTTCTATTTGATTTAGTACATCGGTGAAGCGTGGTGTTCGTCTTCTCAACGGACGCAAGCAAGTGCTTATTCAGGATGAGGTCGACGCGTCGGCTTCAATCCAGTGGCGCATGCACACGAACGCGACTGTGACTACGAGCGGGTCGACGGCTACGCTCGAGCGGGATGGGAAGAAGCTGGAAATGACGATTCTGAGCCCGAGCGGCGCGTCGTTTACGACGACTGACGCTGTGCGCCTGAGCACGGACCCGACGCCGCCTGTTGCGGACCAGGACAACCCGGGGATTACGATCGTGATTATAGAGCTTGAGGCGGGATCGCATACGATTGAGGTGCTGTTTAACCCGCAGTGGGATTCTGGAGTTAGTTTTGTGACGCCGTCGTCTGTGGCGCTGGATAGTTGGTCGTTGACGAGCCATAATTGATGGGCTCTTGTATTCAGTTTTGGTACTACTATGCTTTAATTCTACTTTATACCAAGGACCTGTTGAGTTAATAATGAATGAGAGATGGGGTGATGGATGGATGGATGGATGGATGGAAGGTGTAATTGTAGGGTTAATTTTAGCATGAGGCTTGATGAGGAACGCTACGTTGGGCACAAGGAATCTATTTTGAACAGTTCCGGGCATTGCTATATAGTTCATACCGCCTGGCGTAGTTCTTAGACTTGTTGGATGCCTTCGAGTCCAAGCTTCCTGTCTGAAAGCCTTTTTCAAGTCGGACGAGCTGTAAATGAAATCGAGATAACGTGTCAAGGGTTTCAGGGTTGCAACTCGCGGTAGGGCGGTAACCTTGGCAAAGAGACCTGGCGAGTTCAGAGGGATTTCTGGGGGGCATTTTGAGTATTTTACAGCAGTACAGGGTGCTTGGACACGTCAAGATGCGTATACAGTGAAGCAGTGCAAATTTGTTTGGTACGGTCGTCAAGCAATAATGTGTTTCGATCAACAGTTTGTTTGTTTCCGACTCTCACCTCGGCTGGTTCCATCCCTTCGCTTGCTCCCCTGCGTTCACGACTGTCACTACCAACGCTCAAAGCACAGCGTTGACGCCATGTTAAAATCACTCAAGACCACACTCACATTCGTTACTCTCCTTCTCCTCGCCCTCGCCCTCATTCAATCAGTAGAGGCAAAGGGGTATGCTCGTCAGCCTGTTGCTAAACGCGACCATGCCAACCTAAACCGCTTCATTCGCAAGCGCGCCCCACAGACAAACGGTGGTGGCGGTGCTGCTAATAATGGCGGCGGCAACAGTGCCGGCAACTCTGCGAGTGCGTCGGGAGCGGGATCGTCCTCCCAGCAGACGACTTCGGCCCCGCGCTCCACCTCTACCACCACCTCATCGTCTTCTTCCTCGTCCTCGTCCTCCTCTTCTTCCAGTACGACCTCCAATCTACTATCCGCCATAATTTCTGTAGGCCATATTCTTTCATGCAATTTTTATATGATTTAAAAGTAATCGGTTTCAGGATTTAACTTCGTCCCCGAGCTCCAGCTCCTCGTCGACCATCTCCACCACGTCCACGACGTCCACCACCTCGTCTGCCACTACCCCGCAGCCTACAGTCAATGTGGCTACGCCGTCGCAGGTAGATGACACTGCTGAATCCCACACCGCTGGCACCAAGACCGTCTCTGTCGATGCCGTAGCCAGTGCTTCAGCGTCCTCGAACGCCGAGCAGACAGGCACCACGTCCTCCTCGTCAGGGACCGCCCTGACAGTGATTATTGCAGTCGCGGCCTCCATCGGTTTCGTAATCGTTCTCTGGACCATCTTCCGCAAGTGGAAGCTCGCACGTTCAGAGAAGTTCGACAGGCGTCTTAACCCCATTGACTGGCAGCCGACCAACGACTCTGACGGCCCCTCTGTCCCTGGCTCCCACCGCCGCGGCACCTCTGATACCTCGTCCTTCCACTCTGGTGCCAACCACGCGGGCTATGGTTCGCCGAATGGATCCGACTCGGGACACGGCGGTGCGCCCCAGCTGCAGCCTATACCCGACCACGACTTTACGGCTGGCGCGAACGTGGCGTACAACACTGGCTACGGCGATTATGCGGACCTCAATCGCGGGCCGAGCATCAACCGCGGGGCGACGCCGCAGCCGCCGATGGCGGAGCTCGCGCGTGGTCCGAGTATGACGCGCCCTGCGTATGATGTTGGTGTGCCGATTCACCATCAGACTGGGTACGGCGCGACGGATGCGTATGATTATAACGCTGGCGGTAACCCTGCTGGTAGATATTAGAGAGAGATAGGTATATGAGTTTGAATGTTCCCCCAACCCGCCATGTATCGATATCGTCGGTCCCTTCCACGCCCTATCTTTTACAACACGCCGATCTCTATACTATCTATATAATCTTACGCCGCTGGACATTCTCGCTTTTTGTTCTTCTTGTTTTTACGGCCTACACCCCACTTTTTTTCTTTCTGTCGATACTACACACTTTTTTTTTGTTTCGCGGACGACAAGATTTTCTTTTTAGTGTTT
>QLPD01006753.1:0-11819 GCA_003314085.1 Hymenopellis raphanipes | reverse complement strand
CGGAATTAGTATTCATCTTCAAATGCATTACTATATTTGGTATTGGTTCTCCTATCTTGAATGCCCTGATCATATGGCACAGTTGATAAGCCATGTGAACGTGATAACGACGTGATACCAGGCAGAACGAGATGGGTACATGATACTGGACAAGTACTCGAACTTCAACGAAGGAGAGAACTACCACCACGGCAGGACATGTTGAGACTACCAAGTGTCAGAAATCATAGAAGCGAGCTACGCATAGCCGGCAGCCCATACGTCCGCGCCTGGTCATACACGTAGTTGTTGACCAGCAGAAGTGAGTCTCCCGAACAAAAAATCAAATCTCCACTGACATTCCTCGAAGAGGCATCACCCCAATGAACGATGAACGACAAAAAGGTAAACCACGACACGGTGAAAATATGGGCATGCCGTTATACTACGTGTCCACCCGTAAGGCATGATGCAGGTCGCTTTCCATGGGCCGGATCACCGAATACCACGATGAGAAGCAGAATACTCAGCGCCATAGAGCGGAATAAAAAACACAGTGGAAAGAGTTCATAGGAGAATTAGCCGTTAAGCCAAACGTCCTCTGCAAGTCGGTAACGATAGGCAGTTGATCCCAGTACAGAGAATCTCCAGGCGGCGTGGACATCTCGAAGACCAGACACAAAGCAAGACAACACAGTCTGTCACCGTGGTGGGCTATTATCTGGGCCAGAGCAGTGCGATCTCGGAAAATATAGCGTCCTCCGCGATGTCAAACCAAAAGGTCAAGAAGCCGAGATTAATGCGAAGGACGGAGTGCGCTTCTGTAGCAGTGCATATGACCTCGTCTGTACTGACTCTCAGTGAGTCTAACCGCCTTGGTCTCAAGTACCACGCACGCTGATGGCACTGTCTTCGGCTAAAAGTGGCGGTCGTCAATTCCAGGCAAGATCAAACAAACCCCATTCAATCCCGCTAGTCATGTCAAGAAGTGTCATCAACCAAAACAAAATATATCTCGTCCGTACAAACTACATGTACTGCATCCTCTGAGCTAAAGACGCAGCACAAGTATCGCAGAAATCATGCTAATAAGTACGTACCATGCGAAACAGTTAGACATCTACTGTTTTCAAGCTGCAGAACGGCACAAAATTGGGATAAGAAAAAATCATTGACGACATTTATCACAAGATGAGTACACCGGTGAACCAGACACCCTCTGCTAGTGGTGATAGACAATGCAACTAAAAGATATCGGTGGTGAAGTCATCAAAGGAATGCCCGAAACCGGGCAGTGTAAACGACTCGCGGTGTTTGACATGTTGGTCAGAATTTGCCAAGCAACGACTCGAGGTGAAAGTGGTGGAATCAGATCAAGGAGGATTGGTGCCCGAGATGCGTCCTCCACATCCTACCGGTGTTAGGCCGCAGGGATTCGGGTGCTCGACACCCAAATGTCCGCTACCAATTGTCGCGAACATCTACGAGAACCTCATGGCCCATTTCATTCCGACAGGACCCCTACGACAAGTACTCGTCTAGATCAGTTTCTCATGAGAAGCATTTTCGGCAAAGAATCCGCATGGCAGCTCCAGCGTATCTAACTCTAAAGACAATCATAGCGAACTCGAAAAAATGACGGTAAGAAATTATCTAAAAGACGTCCATGAGTCTTTTCGGTTATAGTGCAGATAAGTAGATGGGTAAAACTAGTAAGTAAACAAGTCCGTAGAACACGACACAAGAAACAGGCCAAGATAAAACATAAAGAGCATGATTGAGTACGAGAATATGGATGAAAGATGACATGTCCGCGGTGACTCGGATCCTGTGGGGCGCTTGTCAGGATAGGGAGAAGCAACGAAGGAGAACACTCACATGCGGGAAAACAGCACATCGGAAATAGTCCACGCATCGCGCATCACCGGCAGACCCAATACGACCATCCCCGCAATGCTGCGCGTACACAGCATAAGCACCAGCCAATACGGCCTCCGAATCTCCGACACCCGGAAAACGAAGCGGGGACTCTACTCCGTTTTCGCCTCCGCACCCACATCATGTTATACGAGAACATGTGCGCTAGTAGCAGCGCGACGGATAAATGAACCAACAACTCGCTAAAGAATAAGAAGCTTTAACAATCAGCCTATGCAAAGAAGGATATCTTACAAGAATCGTATCCACGTCACGTTTTGAGAGTTGAGGGAGCGCCAGCCATACAGCAGTACGAGAAAATGTAGGTCAGCGTGGATGGAGCCGGGATGGTCGAACAAGCTAAGCGATAGGACCGAAACGCGACCATGTAATGGGCGGATTAATACCAGCTCGGTATAGCCTGCATTCCGAGTGAGTGAAGCCTAAAAATATGAAAGACCCTTACATGATCACACAACGTAGTAGTAACGCCCTCCTTGAAGCCGCCATTCGAATCCCGTTCAGTTGGAGCAGGAGAGCCACATTAAAGTCGCAGCCTCCGAATCTTCTTCACGCTGTCTGTCTTGTCGATGACCGTCGCCGCTGGCTTCGACCCAACGTAGGAACGCATTACGTCGGAAAGGGGGTGCACCTAGCCGTTCGCGCAAGACATTTGTTGAGGCGCCGCGTGAGGTGAGTGGTATCGAAGTAGCGACCTGAACGACGTCCGACTAGTGTTGGATGTTGGTGACTTTGGAGCATTCGGGGACCTCGCGTGCAGCGTAGCGGAAAAAGTCCTACATGTTCGTGGTCAACAACAACGAAGAGTCGAACGAGAACAAGGCTACATACCTCCGAACCACCGTATCCGAATCAATAATAAGATAACGTCCCCCTTGCGTGTGGCCGATGCCCCTTAGTTCTAGACGCATCGGTAGGGCGCGTTCTTCCAATTCCACAACAAGAAACTACAGGCCAGGACTGTGGGGAGAGCAATCAGTATTTGCCGTCGGAAAGGAAATGGTAGGGCGTACAGACGTCTGGCGGCGGTAGCGGGAAAAGTTATCCGATGCGGTGACACGTCCACCAGTGCCGTTGATCAGGCTATTTCGACGGCGGGCATCGAGAGCACGACGACTACGCTGATGGATCAAGGGAGCTGCGCGTGGATTACGATGTCGGTATCGTCGTTGAGGTGGTTAAGAGAGGCCTAGGTGCTCCAAGAGGTGCTCTGGGATATAGCCCATAGCTAGGATGTCCGAGCAAGGAATCGTACAGAGGAATCGTGAGGTGATAAGGGAGGAAGGACCGTGCTATGATAGGGTTGACGGCTATGTTGAACTATCAGAGCGAAAGGAATCGCGCAGGTAAGAGGAGAAGCAGCGTCCCGCAGTCGGAGCTCCAATTGACATTCCCACGTCTCGGCAGATCGTGCCGAAGTGCCGCCACGTACAAGAAGCCACCGAGCAAAAGCAAAGGAGACAACTCTGATTCATGGGCAGAGTGTACGCATCTGTACTCCCGGTTATGAATACTCCTTCCGTACGCGATGTCTGTAGCGCATTCAACGGAGGCAGCCTCTCCTTGAGCCGGTCAAGTTGAAATGACTTCAAGAGATTCAGGAAGAGAAGTGCCCGATGCTCTCAACTTCGTCCCTGTTAATTCTAATCAAAAAACAAAACTGTTCTTGGTGATATTAGCACCAAAAGACTGTATGAAACCATTGGAATGCGCAGGACGGAGGACGAGTCCGTTGTGCCATACGTGATCCCCTAGTCCCGATAGATGCTGTATCGGCCCTCGCTTAGCACTGACTTATGAGTCAGTCCATCAACTTCACAACCGGGGTTCATCATTCTTCATGCACGCTGATAGTCTACCGGATCCGGGCACTGATGAGCGCGCATATGCAAAAAGATTCGAGTCTTTTTACCATCGTAGTTGACAGCCTAGCACCTCGTAGGTCTGATATATGCGGCCCCTTCAAGATGCATGATGACATGGATTTGATTTGGCTCCGGCGCGCGGCATAAACTGGGGGCATCCGCAAAACACAAAGCCGCACTCGCGAGCAGTCCAAGAAAAAGCTTGTGGAAATAACCCGACGTACAGCGAGCATACCGTTTGGTGATGGACCCGCGGGATACAGAGAAGGCTTGCAAGTTCAGAGTCTCGGATATTACGCGTACCAGCCCGAAGCAGTTTCAAGCATGGTTCACGGCGAGGAGGATATGACAGTCAAAAACACGCGGTGGGTAAAACGGACAAACCCTTATTCCAATAGGTGCGCATAGCCGGTAGGTCGTACGTCCTCTGCTGGTCACAATCACCGGCGGCCAAGGAGTAGAAGATGAGCCGCGCAATCTCCATTACAACGAAATCTCCAGGCCGTAATTCGCTCACCTGAAGGGTGGTCAATGAACCTACTAAGCATTGTAGACGAAATTCAAGATGAGCGGTAGGTAAAGTCACGGAATCCAAGAAAAAGCGTTCCACCATAGTCAGGAGAGCATATCCGGTAAGCCAGACGTCTTCTGCCGGTCGCAATAAACTTTTGAATGATAGCTGAATCCCAGTGCAGTCCGTACAGGCGGGTTGTCGAAGAGAAGCCTAATTTTCCGAAGCAGAGCATACCCGAGGGGGTGGAACAAAAAGTCAATTATACAAAGGGACCAAGTGCTTCGCCCTCTTAGCTACGGACGTGCGCACCGGTTGGCTATTATGTGCATTGTTGACGCTTTGAGAGATCCAACTCACCAAGATCGATTGATCGGGACATTCATCCGTGCGCTGCTGGTATAATGGATATCGCGGTGTAGATCCGACGCCCCCGGAGTTGTAAAAGAGTCTTTTGACATAGGATCTAAATTTTTGAAGACAGCATCGCAAAATGGTGAGATTAGAGCACGTTTGAATCGTCGTGAACGTCGGGAGCAAGTAATGCCCATTTATTTGCTCATGTTTTTTCCGTGTGCCTTTCCTCTTGCGTCCACCCACCCTCGCTGTGTTGCGTGACGCTGTCTAGTGTCTGCGTCTAGGCGTTACACAAAAACTAAAGGTTTTTAATAACTACAAGCAACTCGGTGTCTACGTTGTTCCTACGCGCTCTCTGTTGCGTTTATTTCTGTACCTGCATCGCATCATATCCACACTGGTTTCTTCGAACTTGCTTTGGACACGTTACCTAGTGCGGACCTCTAGACGCAGCATACAACTACACATCGCGTTACCTCCTTTTCTCGATTGCCCCCCTCCACTTCTACTATGCTGGAAATAGAGAATCACTTTGCTTCAGGACAGCTGAGGACGTCCTGACACGACTTTCTGAATAGCAGATGAAGACGCCGACTCAGAAGGACGCGATAGGACAGGCAACGGCTCTAGAAGACGATCTAGTCCTGTTATCGAAGAGGGGCGGGCCTAGCCCGCGTCGGTTAGTTCGGTTGAGTCTCTTCTAATATTGGTACTAGCGCTGACTGATGTGCATGTCGTACAGTGTTCTCTCCTCTGCTAGTCGTGACACACTTGAAATAAGCATACCTTCGGGCATGACCCAGCTCCTCGAAGATAGGTTCGTATAGAATACACAATTGTACACAGATTTCAAAAACTTAACCGGGCGTGGATTCATGCACCTCATCGACTGAGCTACCGACGTGCGCAGTGGTCACCTTTCGTGCAAAGGTTATGGAGGCTTAGCCGACTGTCTTCGGTCAGTGACACGTCTCCAGGAGGTGCTAGGTTTCCTAAGGAGGTTCTCGCGATGCGCAAGAACGATCGGTGTCCAAGATTCAATGTACGGGGAGAGAGGACAGATAGTGGTTGACTGCAAGGAATTCAATTCGGCTGGAAAGATAATTCTACGCGTCATTCAGCCAGGTATCGTAACCTCTGCGAGTTTCTGCCCTTGTGATCTCATTCTTATGTACGATTCCGAAGCTTGTAATACAAGACAAACCATTTTACCTCCACGCCGGTATCCCCTCGCCCCCTCGGTTAGGCATCGCAAGAGATAAAATTGGAGATGGCCTTAGTCGGATGACAAGATAAAAGTGTTACGCAGATCAGCTGTACCACGCAGAGCAGGGACTGTGAGTCCGTTGGACTACGTCTGCGCCAGGAAACACCCTTCATCGTATACAAGTACAAGGCCAGACGCAAACTTCCTTCATGTCGGACCCCAAAAAGCGGGTTCGGTGTGACCTGAGAAGTACGTATGCGCAGTTTCCGCTGAGCTAGAAATGCGCGTGAATGTCACCGTCTCTGCGAAATCGTTTCGGTGTACGAGGGGGGATCGGTTGATATAGCCATGTTCTTGGTGGCTCGTACGCACCAGTGGTCTAACGGATCCAGATGCGTGATGCTTCTTGCTTGCGCTGAATGCTGTTTTTACCATGTTATTCCCGCCGCCGGGCCAGTGACGAGGGGTAAGCTTTGAGGTTTCGTTTCCCGTGTCTCTTGTTTTGAGCCCCTTACGATTGAGGACCATACACAAGCCTGCTAGTGACCAAACAGATCCAGACAAATATCCTCGAAAAAGGAACTGTCCGATGATTTATGTACTGCATCCTCTGAGCTAAAGATGCAGTCAACTTTCAGTTCAGGTATCGTAGAAATCATCAAGGAAATCATGCCAATGCGTATGTGATATCCGTTTGAAGTGATTTCGATGTCTCTTACTGTCCTGTGTGCGCGTGAATAGTGCAACGAATCCGGGCGCAAGGGCGTTCAGCACCGAACAGCTCCGCTTTGAAGAATGCGTTCCAAGCCAGGTCCGCCGTTTTCCTACAGACCGAAGAAAAAACTAGACGTGTAGAGGGTAACCGGTTCACGTCTCGATCTCAAGTATTCACCTTACTGACGAGTCATTTCCTGCGCCGACCCCGGGCCACGCAACTCATCACTTCGTCGCATCGTGATTTCGGAATCTACAAGTAATCACATTGAACCCGTGTAAACGACAGTAAATAAATTAGATAGACGTCCGTGAGTCTTCGTTTTTGCACATGCATGTAAGGTATGATAAAATGGTAGATGACAGATAGGTATCACTAGTAAGTAAACAAGTCTATAGAACATAACACAAGAAGCCCGAGACCAAGATACAACAAAAAGAGAGCGTGATTTAATACGAGAAAATCATCAGCCATGGGTTCAGGACGATCGGGAAAAGTATATGACTCGCGGTGACAATTCTAAAGAGCCCTCGTCAGTATAAGGAGAAGGGAACGACAAAGGAAGTACTTACGCAAGCGGGAATATAACACCCCAGTACGCGCCGGGAATCCTCCACGCGTCGGGCACCAGCGGCAGACTCAGAATGACCATCCCCGCGATGCCGAGCGTACACAGCACCAGCACTGGCCAATACCGCTTCCAGATCTTCGGCACCTCCAAGAAGAAGTTGGACCTCTCGACCTCCTTCGCCGTCGCACCCCACGTAATGTTATACGAGAACATATGCGCCAATAGCGCGACCGACAAATGGATGGATAAACCGCCGAAGAAGAAGAAGCTATAACAGTACATCAGTCTATCACGGAAGGACAAATAGGAAAAGGATCTTACAAGAACGGTATCCACGTCACGTTCTCGATGAACGAGCTGAGAATGCTTCGCTTTCCTAAACGATACTCGAGGAGTGTGTATCCCAAATTACCCGCGCCAGGGAAGACGACGGTACAGGCAAGCCAGATTTCGAACGAGTGCATATAGAAACCGTCCACCTCGAGGGCCCATCCGAGCAGGAGATAGTTGAGGAGGGAGAGCATCGCGGCGCCAGCGATACCGTAGTACGAGAACATGTATGACATCATGGAGATCTTGTAGTGGACAGGCGCGTTTGACCATGCGAACGTTCGTAGCTGCTTCGTGATAGGACCGAGACGCCACCATGTGATGAGCGGGTTGAATATCAGCTCGTTACAGCCTGCACGCCGAGTCAGTGGAGTCTAATAAGCATGAGAGACACTCACCATAAGAATACTTCTGCCATCGGTTCAGCTCATCGTCCACCGTAAGACTAACACCCTCCTTGAAGCCGCCGTTGGAATAGGTAGCCCATCGAATAATGTAGCCCTTCAGCTGCAGTCGTAGCGCCATGTCAAAGTCCTCGCTAACGTTACTCTCACTCCAGATCTTCTTCACGCCGTCCGCGTCATCGATAAAGGCCGCATCCTGAATCGCACTCCACCGCAGGAACGCGTTGTGTCCAACAAAGGGAGCGACCTCGCCGTTAGCGCAAGCCATGGATATGCACTTGTTGATCCTCCGTGTAAAGTGCGTGATGCCGTTTTCAAAGTAGTGGTGCGCGACCTGCATGACGTCCGACTCGTGCTGGATGATGGCGACTTCGGGACATTCGGCGAGCTCGCGCGCAGCGTCACGGAAGCAGTCCTACATGGTCATAGTTATTAACGAAGAGATTGTGAAGAGGGAGACGACGTACCTCAGGAACAACAGTGTCCGAATCGACAATCAAGATGACGTCTCCAACACGTATACTCTTCCCGCCTGCGGCCCACGGCCTCCACTTCTGCCCGTTCTCCTGATACACCTCCTCGCACGCCATCTGTAGCGCGCGCTCCTCCAAATCCGCATCATCCCCACCCTCACCCTCTCCACGCCTCTGTTGTTCCTCTAACCCGCTCAAAATCCTCTCCATCCGTAGACTCAGTGCCAACCCGTAGTTCATATTACTAGCCTTCTTGAACCGGCCAGCCCGCTTGAACCCATCTGCCTGGTTCGAGTGCGGCGGGCGAGCGACCCAGCCGAGGTTGTGGTCCGCATAGAAGTTGATCCGTTTCTCGCGCTCTGCGTCCGGGAGTAGCTGTAGTCCGTCATCGTGGACGAATATGGCAGAAGTGCCACCTTGCCTGGCATACGTCTGCATCGCCTTCTTAAGAGATATGACCGAAGGCGCGCTGTCAAATTATGAGCATTACATCCAAGATGGGAGCGGGACACGTAC
The DNA here is from genome assembly GCA_003314085.1 of Hymenopellis raphanipes. Classification (NCBI taxonomy): domain Eukaryota; kingdom Fungi; phylum Basidiomycota; class Agaricomycetes; order Agaricales; family Physalacriaceae; genus Hymenopellis; species Hymenopellis raphanipes. Next base: position 2,953 of record QLPD01006753.1, on the reverse strand, counting down.
ATTGTCTCTTCGAGACTTTCCTTGTAGACAGGCAATTCGACGGTGACGTGTGGGAGGCGCGCATCCAATTCAGGGTTCGGGGCAGCGGGGATGGCGGAGTAGTACCGGGAGTTCTCGTGATACTGAGCAACTGGACCGAGGCTGGACATGGATCAGCATCAGAAAAAAATTAAATGATGGAGCTTAAAGGCAGATGATGCATTTCGGAACGGAAAGAGAGAATCGGAATGAGAATAGTAAGGGAGAAGGACTGATGGGGAACGTCGTCGGAACGACTAAATGAATAGAAGAGAGACCGATGGAAAGGAAGGAAGGAAGGTCAGGAACGCCACGTACACGAAGGAGACGTTGGTGATAATTTGGAGGGCGAAGAACTATGGTGTCATCAATAAAAGATCCGCACATAGAGACCAAGACGGACCAACGACACACAAATCAAAAACGGAGCTGTAGCGAGCAGCGCAAACCGCTTGTAGTCGTTGTCCAAGCGCCATTCCGATAATAAAATTGATACTCCACTCCCGATGAAAACTATGGACATGTGAGCGCAAGAGTAGCCGTCAAGGGGAAGGGATCCTCACACAACGACAGGGCAGCCCCCAAACCACCATACACAGGCGCAAACATCCGAATAGGGCGTTGTTCGCCTTGCTGCTTCTCTGGGTCGCGTTCACCGCCCTGTTTCGCCTTGCTAGACAGCTTCCAGCTGAAACCCCATCCTTCGCCAGTCTTTGGCGCAGTCTTTTCTCGTTCGGCAAGAACTGCGGCAGCAGCAGCATCGGCAGCAGCGAGGGCGGCTTCCTTGTCTTTCTCGTTGAGATTGACGTCGGATGCAGTAGTGGAAGGGGTCGTGGTATGGGTTGAAGTGATGACCGAGGCGGCGGCAGAGGCGGTCTTTGAACGAACGCGCCATACGAGCTTCATGAGCTTCTCCTCAAAGTCGGCACAGAGGGGAATAATCGTGTCGAGGTCATCAGACCAGGCTACAAGGACGCGTTCGTCTCGCTGTTGGAAAAGATTAGATTAAACGACAGAGAGATCAATAGATCAACGTACGAGAAAGGCACCGCACTGTTCCTTGTCGGCACGGACAAGATGAGACATGGTGTCCAATATTTGAATGCGGGTGTCAGCGTCAATGTAGATGGCAGTAGCATCGTCGGTGCTGATAGATCGGTGCTAAGTAAAATGCCTGTATCAATACTGACAGGTACGTACACAGTAGCAAGAGCAGCATGAACCGCTGCGCTACGTATCTTGACTGCGACGAGAGGGTTCAACGAGCGCACCGCCGCCTCGAACGGGGCAAGATACGGGTTCTCGTAGGGAAAGACCCTGAACTGAGTGGGGGCGACGCGAAGACAGACGCCTGCAGCAATGTTCTCCTCGGAGGGTTTAAACCATGCGTCGCCCTGCGTCTATTCGAAGTGATGGTTAGCCTTCTCATGAAGCGAATAACCGTACGAATGTATACCTTTCCCCAGACATAATGCAGCACAGCGTCGTAGTTGTCGTAGTCCATGGACAACAACGTTCAAAGGGTGGGTGGTAATGAACGTGAAGGACTGGCTGGGGTGAGCAGGGTATGTGGAGGGCGGGTGAGAAGACGAGAGCAGGCGGGTGACAGGAGAGGTATAAAAGACCGCGCAAGGCACGCGCGAAGCTTGTTTAGCTTCCGTAGGCGATTCCGTTTTCGGCGTGAGCAAAGGTTCGTGCCCGGCCTGCCACCGGGCAATCGTGCCATGACTGCCTGCATGCACCCGGCCCAGTGTCATCGGAGCCCACTCATCTGCCAGATGTGATGGACGTCTTCGACTGATTGAATGTTGCACACCTTCATCCCAATGTGGCTTTGTATGTACCTGTTTGTTGTCCTGCGCCTTGCCTCTCTTTCTTCGCTTCGACAAGGACAGGATAGCTGCGTGCTAGCGCTGCACTGACGGTGGCGTAACGGATACCACTTAATTACGACGACCACTCGGAATTAACGGCTTGCTTTTACCCATATCAGGCTGGGCGTACTGAATCTCCGAGCAACTTGTCTGATCACGATCGAGGCTTCATTTTGGGTTACAATCTGATTGTGCTGATCCAATTCCGTATACGCTCTTTCTACGGATAGCGACGAGTCTCCGCCTCAGAGCCATCGCGCCACAAGGTCCAAGGTGGAACTGTTCATCTGCCACGCTGCACCATCATCTCAACAACGTTACTAGGCGCACCACCCCCGCTCATTCAGTACTCTCGTCACTCTTTCTTATCTATCTGCTCCCGTTTCAGTCTGCGGCGAACACGGACAACATAACACGTTTACTTCACTCTTGCGCCTTCGCATCACCAAATCATTAATCTGACTCAGGCGCATGCTCGCCGACCTTGGCTTTCTCTCTAAAGTTCAAGCTGTCGGAAAATCCAGTGAGCATACTAACATGCTGAACGGTCCCTGTACCTGCTTGAGCATATCCAATCGGTGCCTATATCCTGCGAGTCATCCATGTGTTCCCACAGGTGTGTACATGTACGAGATCGACGTGCTGTAATTCATATCGTACCAGGGTTGATAATGTATACACGGGCGGCATACGAAAACTCGCGAGGGCGCTAGTATCTCTATAGTGTACGAGACGACGTTATCAAGTGATGTTGAAAGAACGCTCTAGTCTCATTGAAAGCGAGCACCTCTCCTCCGAGGATTCCCACATCAGACCCTCGCATTATAGAACTCTATTCCATGCTCGGGCTTTGTAGCTCTTTCCAGGCTTCGCGGGACCACTTGGCGACCTTGACTCTTCACACCTTTTCCCCCGGCACTCGGCTGCGAGTGCCCTCTCACACGCGTACCTTGATTCCTGCGAAATTCGATGTCTCTTTGACCTGAGTGACTGCACAAGTCTCTCAACTCTCAGCGCCGGCGATAGCTCGATCTTTCCTTCAGTTATACGGCTATATCGGT
>QLPD01006745.1:0-15684 GCA_003314085.1 Hymenopellis raphanipes | reverse complement strand
AACGTAGAGGTCACCGGAACGGCCTACGAATAGTGCAACCAGTACAGCCGCACACCTTGAGCGAGGGAATTTCATGCGCGGTTTCGGGGAGCGATATGAAGCTAAATTGCGCAGACATCTTGGAGATATTCACCTAGAACCATAATCATAAATGGAATTGACCCGTACCTTCTGGACTCCCTTGTGAGGACAGGTACTCGGTCCTTAGTGAGCCGTACTTTCGGCCGGTGGTATTTAAGCAGATTTATGGGCTTAGGACCGCGATTGCGGGGAGGAGAACGCGACGACATGATGGAAGGAGACCAACTCGGATCCGGCAGGACAAAGCCGGATTTTCAAATTGGATGTTATCACGTGCGCCCCTTTCGCAATTTGAATCGCCTCTCTCGATCTTGCAATAGCCAGACGCGACTCTCCTCATCATGGGAAATAGCTATCAAGTGAACTACTTGCTCCACGAAATTATGTGCTCGTTGGACGCCCTCTTGCGACCTAAGCAAGGCGAAACTTGCTTTCCAGGCCCTATCATACATCGGACTTCGAGAATAAAGCAGCATTCTTTGTCTTAGAACTCTTCTCCACACTCGCCGTTATCTTGTGCCTTTCCTGGCTCAACATATTGTGGCTCAAAAATCCAGGACCATCAAGCGGCCTTGATCTGATGTCGTTGTTCCCTAGAAGGATGAAGAACAATAAGGTGAAAGTTTTAATTCTTGTTAACATTCTTTGGGTAGTGATATATAAAGTCGGAACAGCATGATATCGAGCCACAAAAACAAAGTCTCTCCTACTTGTAGCCAGCAGTCTTCCCGATGTCTTCTCACCGTGCCCACGTTGCGTACCCGACGCCTCCATCGACGTCCACGACTGGCGGAAGTCGTCGGAGAGCCGGCGACTTCTCTCCATACGCGACCATCCCACCGCCTGTCATCCCAGACCTTTCATCTACTTCCGGTTCGCCGCCTGCAAGCGGCGTTGTAGAATCAAATGTCATGCACTATCCCTCGCTGAGCACATCGTCGGCATCATCGCCGGCATCATCGCGTGCAAGCTCCCAACCATATATTAGGACCAGCCCTTTGGGCCGAGCTGTCATTCCACTCTGGCCTGGTGGCTCCGTTGGACGTCCTTCAGAAACCTCTATTCCATCATATGCTCATGGAAGCGGCGAACCTCATGCGCTTGTAAATGTTGCTGCGGCCGCGCCGGAACGACGTCGTGCACACGAGTCTTCTGCGTCTTTCCAGCCCGTTATTCCTCGTCGACACCTTCCTGCCTCACCCTTCTCTTCCTGGTGTACAAGCCATAAATCTTCCTCCCGTTCGAGGAAACCCCAACAGATACGCAGCACTCCATGTCACCTTCTCAGCAATGTCTTTTCCTCCAACTCCGTAGTAGGAGCCCATCGTACTCTGGATCCACCCTCTCTCCACCACGAACTCCTTCGCAAAGCTCGCTTCAACAACACAGACGGTTCCACCACCCGCTTCGCATGTCTCCGATGGGATATGCGTTTCCCGCCCTCACACTCATTCGGTCGGGATCGATGTCGGTATTCCGTCTTACATTACAACCGCGCATCAGCGCCTGTCCTCACGCTTTCCCGACCCGACTACTGCGCCAACGCTTTCGCCATCCAGCCTTCGACTCAGCTATTGAAACTGAGGTCCAGCGACGATACAGTTCAGCGTCTACTGAACGTGAGCCCACTTGTAATCAAGTGGGAGCGAGACGCCGTGCTTACTGTTCAAGAGCTATTGGGGAAGCTCTTTGAGTATCTCAATACGCCTCTTTCATCTGTGGAGAGGCGGCGTCTCGTGCATCCTGCGGATGAGGTCCATCTACAAAGGACATGCGCGAGGAGAGTGCACGATGTGGAGATGGCAGCGCTGAGGTATGGACAGAGTTTGCCGAAGAACTTGGCGGAGACGTATAGGATCGATTTGCTGGGTGTTAATCATGGTTTCTATGGGTTCGAGTTGAAGTACGAGAAGACGAAGGTGGATCTTGTCTTGAGTGTTCGGAGCTACGAAACTAATGTGGCGATTATGAGATCGGGGGATTAGATTCTGGCAGTCCGTTTCTTGTACTATAAATGAGACAGGACGCATAAGCATTCAGGACGGCATATGTTGTCTGCTCATTAAATGTCAATGATACTTCTTGAACCCAGTGTCATTCTCGTGTCCGAGTTCATTATGCCATTTTTACTTCCAAATTGTTTCGAATACTGTTGAAACCGCTTTGCTTGTAGCTTGCGTTTTTATTATTAACTGTAATATATATATACTGAGTATGGTAGTCTCCTAACACAGCTAGTCATGGTCCTAGGTTATTACACTTCATTCACGACACCTACACTGACATCCGGGTTAGCGATACGTTCCTCGAGATCAAAGACCACATCGTAGAATCTCAATCAACGTATTCGCCCTCCAGGAAGCGCGCCAACCGTTCAGATTCTCTAGCAACGTCCTCCTCGGACGCCTTCAAGCTGGCGCGATCGAAATCTATCATGAACACTTCGCCGCGTTCATTGTACATCATGTTCCATGAGCGAAGATCACGATGAAGGACACCCGCTGAATGAATGTCCCCGAGGGTCTTCTTTAGAGACGTCCTACACAGCTCGTCAGTGCCTCGTTTCACATTTAGAGACCGGGGGCGACTTACTTCTCAGTATCAGAGAACTCAATCTTTTTGTCACTGTCCATCCGTCGACCTAGGGGTTTTCCAACGTCTTGCATAACCAGAGCGCCAAGCCCACGAGTGTCGTCCTGGTAGTAGCCAAACACGTATGGAATCCCACGGACGCCGGCGCCTTGGAGGTGGCAGTACACGTCGTATTCGTGGCGTAGAGACATAGGGTTGTCTCTAGTGGTAGCCACTTTGACCACCAACGGACTGCATGGTCGTTTCCCGTGGCCTGCTTCCAAGACCGCTTTGTAGGCTCTCCCTGTGGCTCCGTATCCAAGTTTCTCCGTGAGGATCAGAGGAAGACAGGTTTTGGCTTTGTACAAGGCGGAACGCGGCTGGGCTGGCGAGAGAAGGACCTCTGGTGTCGGAGAGTTGTAGAGTCCGAATTGAAGATAGAGTGCGAGTACAGGATGGGTTTTGAAGTACTGGTGTGTGCGCTGTGGTTCATTCAATGTTTCAGAATGTCGTCTTTGACGAAATAAGAAGTATTTAAACGTACAAGGTGCAGATCATTGGACGCTTGGCCTGTCTTCTTGCGCGCGCGTTTTTGGGACGAGTGAGCTTGTGTCGATGTTGCTGAATGCTGCTTGAAGTTGTTATTAACCCACTGGAATATGAAGGAGATAACTTGCCAGAGCGTGGTGAGAGCCTGGTTCTACGATACGAGCGCGTTTAGGCGATGGTTCATCAAGGTCCTCATCTCCACTTCGTTTCGTCGAAGTGGAGGAACCTTCATTAAGACTCGGCGCATCGGACTGGCGCGTATTGAGCGGGCCCAAACGTTCAAAGACGTCGTGAAAGATGGACAAATGCAAACCCAACATCAGCTTCGTGTAGAACGAATCAGGGTCGCCAACATCGACCACGGGCGTTAAATAAAGTGTTTGGGTCTGTCTGTGGCGAACACCAATTCGAACGAGATTCCCGCAATCGAAGAGGATCACTGAAACGTCGAATCGGACGGCTTTAAACCATGCCTGATGAAAAGTGAGAATGTGGCTGTAGCGTTTTCAAGGAAACGAACCCTTTGGACAAGGTCTATGACGCTAGGTGCCCCTCGTGGAGGTGCCGGGCGTATATCTTTTGGCCTGAAGTATTTCGGAGCAGATTGCTCTGTAAGCATACTTTGTGATCTTGTCGAAGCTCGAAGAGAGGATGTCGTTGGAGGAGCAAGGTTGGGCAAGCGCCATAGCGGGTTGTCCGCGTCTGGTGGACGTACAGCGATGGGTGTCGGCGGATGTCCCGCTGGGTGCGAATTAACCAACCAAGCGAAATTGGAGACTTGATGTTCCGCATCAGGAGGAGGAACTAGCTCGTCCATTTCGTCCAAGCACCATTCGCCATTAGGGCAAAGAAGTATTCCAAGTGCGAATACTGGAAACTGATCCATGATGGGTCGGATTCGTTCCTGAGAAGTAGAAGAGAATTCCCCGAGCTCCTTTTCAGCATAAGGCATCATTTTGAGGACAAAATCCTCATCGTGGAATGGCGTATTGCGATCAATGTGCGGATATGGGTTGGGCTCCCAGCCGACCATCCGGGTCATGTAGGGGTCGTTTGGGTGTATAATGATGCCGGAGGCGAGCTGTAAGGAGGTCGATGGAATCCCAGCTGTGTACGGCTTTCGGACGTCCTGTATCCTGTAGTTATCGTTCCTTTTTGGATATGGCATACGGGAGAAATAGAACATCTGATCATCGAATGCCAGTTGATCCGCGACAGGAAAGAGGGTATCAACAGAGTGGAGGATATCGTCGATGAGGGATGGCAGTACACAAATACGCTTTAAGATAAGATTTTCGTCCAGGTGCGTGTCAGGAAAGTGTAGGAACGATTCCGGTGGTGTGTAAGGCGGGTCGCGGAGAGCATACGTAGGTGGAATGAAACCAAAGAATTTTTTTGCCTTGGTCTCTTTGGGTGGCATCCTGGATTGTGGCGGAAGTTGGTTAAGGGGTGTCCGTGATCATGATGGACAGTCATCAACAATAACGACCATCCAACCCAATTGAGACACCATCAATTCTCGTGATGGTCCATCGGTTAGCTCAGACCAGATGACTCTCCGGGATTGCTTGTCCCAGAGGTACACGGAACCTTTTGTCGGCAGTTTGTGGGCCAAAGCGACTGAGCTGAGGTGGAGGCAAGTCGACGCGAAGCAGTCAGGACGACTTTATAGTATTGAACTTGGAGACATCGTATACGATGTCCAATGTGCCCTTGCCCATGAGTGTGGTCAAGAGAGGTCGATACAAAACGTGATCGCGTAATGATTTGTTTGACTGTGTGTGGCTCGCCCCTAACTCTTCCTTTCGACCACGATGAGCGCGAGGGCGCGTCACGACCTTCTCCTGCACTCGCCATGAGCAATGCCAGAAAACCTTCGTACTTTCCCAGCGACAGGCAGCTCTATGTCGCAAGAAGCACGAATATTCGGTATCAGGTATGTTTTCGTCTAGTACTCGCCTTACTTTATATCCTCACGGCACGACTAGTCCACGTACATCCATTGGTGTGCCCCCCATGAGGAAGATTCTTCTCTCAAAGCGTCACCTAGCCTCTCCTCCGCCTCCTCCTCCTTGACATTACGTCGGGCAATTACCAGCAGCTAGGATGGGCTTGGGCGAAACTTGACTGCTTATCCAAACGGAGAAACGATTGCGAACCCTCCTGTGCTGCACAACTAACCACCCTCTGTCTACTTATCCACGTTTAGATCAATGACGCATATGTGTAGTTCAGGTATTTCATTATTTCATTCTTCCGTTTTGTAACCTTATGATACTGGTCGCCGTAGGGAAATCCTACCGCTGATGCATATGAACACCGTCCAGTGTATTCGCTGTATTCGCTCTATACTCCTCCAGGCTTTACATGTTTTGGCAACGCAACGTAGAGAGGACGTGGCACGTCAGTCATCTAGGCGTACGCGAGGTTTTTCATTCTTGGGTCGTCTTACCATTGTATGATTGACCAAATGGTAGTCAAGTTTGACTGAATGAAGCTTGGATTCACTCTTCAGGTACCAGAGTGAAAGAGCGAGGCTATCGCCACGAGAGAACCCCGGAGATCAGCATCTCCGCAAATAATTATGACTGACAGCAGAATCTATAACGTGGCCATTTCCCATCGATATACCCACAGGGCGCATTTGCGAACCGCAGCATAAACTTTTCGGAGAAGAAAGACAGGCGTTATGGTCACTTCGACCAATGAAGAGCTCAGGAAGCGTAGATTCTCCGCCCACGGTATTTGTCTACCACAATCGGGTAAGTAAATCTGATCTCTTATCATGTTACCTGCTAAGTATATGAACATCAAGACCTCTTAGTTTAGTTCCTTGAATGCTAGGAAGCGGCGGTTTGGGCCCTCCGGTGTCAACGAGAACTCTTCGCCGTCAAGCTCAATGTGACCCTCATCGCTAGTTCTTTCCGGGATACTTGGGTTCTGATAAAAGGACGACACGCATCCTCAGAAATTCGCACTCGATGTCCACCTACAACTTCAAACAATCCTTCTGGCTCATCGACGCCGGTACAGATGATATCGGAGCGAAGACACGCGCCCAGATCGCCAAGGCTGCACTTGCTCTGAGCGACCACCAGAACGTCGTTCTTTCGACCTCTGCCGGTGGCTACACCGCGGACGAGCGCCCGGAAATCGCGCTCGTTATTGCCATCGACTACGACGTGGCGACCTTGCTGCCTGCTGTCGAGAGCGCTCTTGCTGCCGAAGACCTTTCGGTCAAGGCTCACTTGCAGAGCGATGTTCGTTACTACGAGTTTGGTTCGACGGAGAGGCTACGAAGGTTGCCGACCTTCAAGTCGCGCGCGATATGCTCGACGAGCTTGCTGCGATCCCCCTTCAGCCCATCTCCACAGAACGCCCCGACATTGCCAACGTGCTGAGGTCTCTCACTGACGCGACGGCGGCGGGTATACCCCTTGCCCAAAATGCCGAGGGCTTTTCCGTCACCAAGGGACGATTCGATCGTCTGAAGGGAGCGAGGGGAGATGCGATCAAAGAGGAACTCAAGGGTCTGACGAAGACCTTTGAATCGCTCCAGAAAGAGCATTCCACCAATGCCGCCACCGCGACGATGGTAGCGTCGGGGCTTATGACCATTGGGAGCGCCATGTTCAAACTGTACACCGCCGTGCAATCTGCCGGCAGCATTTCGGCGCTGGTATCTTCCCTTCTCGCCGACGTGGGTGGTGTCACTGGCGTGGCCGCCATCGTCGCTGCTATCGCAGTCCTCTTTGGACTTCTATGGATTATTTTGAAAGAGTAGGTGCAACTCATTTTCTGAGAGAATCCCATTTTGCTTATACACGTCACGTAGTGCTGTCAACATACTCTTGTTCGTTAACGGCCAAGCGTCAGTCGTTGACTTTGTCGAGGACTATATCAAGAATGGAAAGTGCAAGGCTATCGTCCGGTCGATGCAGGCCGCCGACCCTAACCCACCTCGAAAGCCCGCAGCGTTTCCTTGTGGATTCTACTTCTATCATAAGGTTCATTCATTCTTCAATCATAACTCCTGCATTTCCACTAATCCTGAATCCCACAGTGGAGACTCGGGATCAAGTATCCCGGTGAACAACAGGGGCCCAAAGAGCCTACCAACCCCAATAAACCACGTGTCGGGTTTTACGGTTCCTGCATGGGTATCACGTTCTCCGTTTCCAGACAGCGGTTCTCGGTTGGAATGGATTGTCCCAACACCATTTTCGGTGGCACGAATTGTATTCGCGTCACGTCCAAGTCTGCCAAAGAGGCGGCGCAGCTTGCTGCGGATTCGGGGTACTCGACGGAAAGTCTTCGTGTTGGGTCTTTCAGGTGCACGGTTAGTCGCGCAGCGGCGCTTGGCTCGATTAACCATGGGATCTGTTATCTTGAATAAGTGCCTATGGGATGTACATAGAGATGTATCTACTTGCTTGTGAACGTACAGTACGTCTGCTTCTATAAGATGTTGGTGAGGTCATAGACAACTAGTTGGGAACTGGAGGAAGGATTCTGGTTGTTCGCAAATGTACTCATGCATCTTCATCTGGATTGACAACGCGGTCCTCTATGTCGGATGGTAAACCATGAGAGCCAATGATAGAATCCCTGTCAACGAATTCGCCCTCCAAGAAGCGGCTTAATCGTGCAGACTCTTTGGTAAAGTCGTCTGTGGAAGCACCGAAGCTAGCACGATCGAAATCGATAATAAACAGTTCGCCATGTTGATTGCACATCATGTTCCAGGAGCGTAGGTCACGATGAAGGATACCATTAGAGTGAATGCCCTTCAGGATCTTCTTCAGAGACTCTCTTGAGACTTGTCAAAGGCAGACTCAGTCACAATCTGACATCGGCTTACCGTTCAGCTGCGGAGAACTTGATCTTTTTGTTACAGTCCATGCGCCGACCGAGAGGATTTCCGACATCGTGCATGACCAGAGCACCGAGGCCACGCGTATCGTTCTGATAATAGCCGAAGACATAGGGTATGCCGGAAACGCCGGCAGCCTGGAGGTGGCAATACACGTCGTATTCGTGGCGGAGAGACATGAGATTCTCTCTGTTGTCGGCGATTTTAGCAACCAAACGGCTACATGGCACCCTCTCATGGCCTGGTCCCAATACTGCTGTGTACACTTTACCCGTCGCACCGCGTCCTAGCTTGGCAGTAAGAATCAAGGGAAGGCAGTTCTTCGCCTTGTAAATCTTCGAACGGGCCTGGTCGGGCGAGAGAAGGACCTCTGGCGTAGGAGAATTGTACATTCCGTATTGAATATACAGAGCGAGTACAGGATGTGTCTTGAAATATTTATGTGTTCGCTGCAGTCAAATGTGTTAGAATGGTACATTAACGCAAGCTGTAGACGTACTAGGCGTAAATCTTTCGGAACCTCCTGCGTTTCGTCCGTGGCGATGCGTATCTGATCATGTAGCCTTGAGCACGATGCGGTTGAAGGACGCTATTTCAAGTTGAGTAATCGCCAATTTGAACAGCAAAGTGCGGACGCACAGGAGCGGGCAGTCCGCTTGGTTCTGCAGTACAACGACGTTTAGAGGGCGAACCCCCAGAGAAATGGTCGCTTCCTCGTTTTCTTGAACCTTTGGAGCCTTCGAGAGGACTCTGCTCGTCTGGTGGTGGCGTACTCGATGGGGTCAAACGTGCAAAGACGTCATGAAATATGCACAGATGCATACCGAGCATCAGCTTACTATAGTACGAATCACAATCACCGACATCAAAAATAGGCGTCAAATAAAGCGTTTGGGTCTGCCTGTGGCGAATACCAATTCGGAGTAGATTTCCGCAGTCAAAGAGGATGACAGAAACATCCCACCGGACAGCTTTAAACCAGGCCTGACATGAATTGAGTATGCAAGTTTCCAACGGTTTAAGAAACCTCACCCTTTGAAGAAGATCTCTGGCACAAGGCGTACCTCGAGGCGGCGCTGGACGAATATCTTTCGGCCGGAAGTGAGTCGGTGCCGATTGTTTGGAGGATTTCCATGCGCCGGAAGCCCCAGGCGGCCTGTCTTGATGTCGAGATCTTTGTGTTCGTTGCGACGTACGAAGTGCGGAAGTCGTTGGAGGGGCGGTTTCGGGTAAGTGCCATAATGGGTTTTCTGCATCCGGGGGGCGTATGGCACTAGGTGTGGGAGGATGTCCCGCTGGGTACGAATTATCAAGCCAAGGGAAGTCAACAACTTGATCATCCGCGTCACGCGGAGGAACGAGCTCATCCATTTGCTCTAAGCACCATTCGCCATTCGGGCAGAGAAGCATTCCCAGTGCGAATACTGGAAACTGCTCCATCATAGGTCGGATTCGTTCCTGTGATGTAGAAGAGAATTCCCCGAGCTCCTTTTTAGCATAAGGCATCATTTTGAGGACAAAATCCTCGTCGTGGAAAGGCGTATTGCGATACGTGTGCGGGTATGGGTTTGGCTCCCAACCCACGATCCGGGTCTTGTAGGGATCGTTGGGGTGTACAATGATGCCGGATACAAGCTGCAACGACGCCGATGCAATCCCAGCCGTGTAGGGACTCCGGACGTCCTGTATCCTGTAGTTATCGTTGCTTTCTGGATACTCCATGCGAGAGAAATTGTACATCGCATCCTTGAAAGCCCGTTGAGCTGGGACAGGGAAGAGGGTATCGACAGAGTGGAGGATATCGTCGATGAGGGATAGCAGTACACAAATTGGCTTTAAGATAAGATTTTCGTCTAGGTGCGTGTCGGGGAAGTGTAGAAACGATTCCGGTGGTGGGTAAGGCGGGTCGCGGAGAGTATACGGAGGCGGAATGAAACCAAAGAATTGTTTCACGTAGGTCTCTTTGGGTGGCATCCTAGATTGTGGCGGTGGTTGGTTAAGTGGCTCTGCAGATCATGATGGTCATCAACAACAAGGACCATCCATCCCGATTGAGACGCCATCAATTTTCGTGACGGTCCATTGGTTAGCTCAGACCAGATGACTCTCCGGGATTGCTTGTCCCAGAGGTACACGGAACCTTTTGTCGGCAGTTTGTGGGCCAAAGCGACTGAGCTGAGGGCGAGGCAAGCCGACGCGAAGCGCTCAGGACGACTTTATAGTATTGAACTTGGAGACATCATATACGATGTCCAATGTGCCCTTGCCCATGAGTGTGGTCAAGAGAGGTCGATACAAAACGTGATCGCGTAATGATTTGTTTGACTGTGTGTGGCTCGCCCCTAACTCTTCCTTTCGACCACGATGAGCGCAACGGCGCGTTTAACTTTTGTCGCTGGCGCACACGGCAACTGCGTTTTAATCACGAAGGTGGCTGACTCGGTCAGCAATGCGCGGTAGCTCGCGCTGCCACTTCTCCTGGACGTTCCCCAATTCCCACTGCCAACATTGTGTTGTCGTCGGCACCGACGATGGCGGCGCAGAAAACGATAATTTAAAACGCGAACTAGGACCGTAATCGTCTCTGCGGCGGCCACCAACGTCATGTACTGGATACGGTACAAGAAACTGATCGGCTGGGGTGTTCTCCAAAAACGAAATCGTAAACCTACAAGATAAGGTATTTGTTGATCTGGGTGTTTGTTCCATATGCTCATAGCTAAAATAGTCAGTCAAAAAGATCTGACGCGACAATGCGTCCTGCAATACACGACACGGTCGACAATTGGCGATATGTGGTGGGACGAGATCTCCCCGTCCTCCCATCCTAAGGAAGTTGCTACTCGCTACTATGTTCATCTCACCACCGATGTCGCGTCCACCTCGGATACACAGTCTTACGATTATGGAACTGCGTTTGGCGTGCACATGTAATATACGCAGACTTTGTTTGCGCGCCCCGAATCTGTGCCTCCCCTCAGCATCCCACCCCATCTGCTTTGATGGCGCTCCCTCGATGGTAGAACAGTTACGATCAGCTGCCTCCCTTCAGAACTCGTTTCGAGTCAGTTTTACGTCTACCTCTTCGAATCGGCCCCTTGCGCATTTATATGTCGCCCAACGCCGCTTCGTGCTCCGTCCGAGGCCATGCTGCGAAACCCTATACGCATGTATACCCGAACCGCAAGCCGCACCCCGGCCGCTTGTTCAGGCTCAGCGGACGTCTTTTGCGCGCCTGCCGTTCTGCTCGCTCAAGCTGTTTGACAAGACTCGGAAGGTCTTGCTGTACCGCGTTAGCCTTACTATACCTTTTCACACGTTAGCTTTTGTTATATTTACTTGGAGGCTTTCCATTCAACTTTTTGCATGGGCTGTTAAATAATGTTTTGGAAAGACTTTTTTCATCTTGATTATGACTTCTTTTTTCAACATTACATTCTTAGCTGTCATTCTTCAAGGTGTTCCTTTGCAGTTTCTTTGTACTACCAAAAGTGCGCCTCTAATTTGATTGCTTGGAGTCATACTGATATGTTAGCAGATTGAACTATAGTTTTCAGGTTCCCAGTCTTCTTCCATCCGCCACGATGTCGTGGTTAAACTGAAGGCTCAAGAACTTGCGCCTATCATCATCGATGTTGTTCCCGTTGAAATCTATAACTCACAACAAGCCGATTCGCACGCCATTTTAAGTGTGGGACGTAGGCTCCATATGCGTCCTGCGTAACAGCGCTGAATTGCCACTTGACTCATAACCACCATGAGCGACGGCGAGTTGCCTGGCTGGCTTCTCTTTCGGGTCCTCAGTGGCCCTAGTCGCGACTCGGATCGAGTCGACGATTTTCAGTCTGGATGGACAAGAGCAGGAGGCCAAGCTCTTTCTCCAGATGCTGCAATGCGATTCATCTTCTCGCACGTCACGGAGTGGGGCTACTATGGTTGTTCTCCTTTCCTTTCTACCACTACCAACTTCCTATGGGCGATGTGGGAGGCTGGGAGGCGGCAGGCGTTGTGGGAGACTGGGAGAGGCGCAGATTGGCATTTCCGACCTCAAATCTTGGTTATTGATTCGCGATGTCTCCCAGCCGAGAACGTACTGAGGATCACTGAAAGTCCCTACGTTCTACCCAAGGGGGAGTGCCATAACTTTGCCAAGAGCTCGTTGTTGCGAGCGATGAGAGGAGAAGAGGAAGAACCTCTCAAGGAGTGTACTACAGTCCCTACGGTGTCTACGGCCCGGACAACAGAGAATCGCAACACTCCCACCTGTACGGGACGAAGAAGATGAGGCAAAAGGAATGCAAGCATGAGAAGATGGAAGAACAACAGAAGCTCCCACCGAAATGCACAAACAACACATCATGAAACGAATGGACTCCCACCGAAAAGGACAAGTATCGTCGGGAAAAGAAGGTGGACGAGACATGCGAGGTATCAAGAGGCCAGTGCCACATTGAATCCCTACAAAGACGTGGAGGAAGAGAGAGATGGGATGAGCACCAAAGCAGTTTCTGGAACTCCCACCGAACGAAGGAAAGGCTCCCCCGAATACGATCCAAAACAGGGATCAAAGCACAAAACAACGAACACTCTAACAACGGCGTCAACGGCCAGTGCCGTATGACTGCATGCTCCAGCATGCTCAATACGAAGAATGCTTCGAGATGGCAGTGTGTAGGCGATGCAAACACCAATACCTGTCAACTGGATCATCACGGAAAGAATGGCAGTGATCATCAACACAAGGGATGGGGCGAACGTTGCGGGACACATCAAGAATCTCGAACTCGACATGGAGCAAGAGAATGGAGGGAACCGATGGACACAAGGGAGCGAACGTCGCAGGACGCGTCAGGAATCTCGAACTCGAAATGGAGTGAGAATGGAGGGGACTGAGGCGAGAGAGTGTGCAGAGGCAGGACCCTGAACAGTGGTGAACGACGTGGACAATCAGGTGTCGGAACAAATGATGAGCAAGACCAAGATGATGAAGATGTGGATATGGATGGAGTTGGCGAGGAATCGACACGACAGAGCCAATGGCGGTCTAGGCACCAAGGCGAGACACACCAAACACTCCCACCGGCTTGCATAGGAGCCGAGAACGCAACATGTGCGAAGACGATGGCAGGCGTATGCCAGAACCAAATGCAGCATCGACAGGTGCAAAGCGCGTACGCGATGCGCGTGGATGGATGTGGGATGGAATGATGATGATATGGAGCTCAGGCTTGAGGCCGACGTTCAACGAGCGAACAGACTCGAGGCGGGGATGTAGTGAACACCGACGGCTGTGTGAACAGTGTCATAAGGACAAGTCGCGGGGTGCTGAGGGAATGGAGCAGGGTTGGAAAAGATGAAAGCCGAGAAATGAGAAGAAGCCTATAAATGGCAACACAGCATTCTGCGGGACGCGGGGGTGATAGTAGGTGGATAACGAGGTATAGGATGCCTTGATGGTAACAGGTCATGACAGCGGGAGCCGGGGCCCATAACCTGTTGCGAGCGATGAGAGGAGAAGAGGAAGAACCTCTCAAGGATGGGGAAGACCCATGGGCAGAAGCCCGGAAGGCGCGAGGAACGAGCGCGGACGACGAAGAACGACGATGATGGATGGAAAGAAAAGATGATGATTATGTAATGGTAGCGTGTGTGTACTACAGTCCCTACGGTGTCTACGGCCCGGACAACAGAGAATCGCAACACTCGTCAGAAGTCTTGGTGAAGGACTGCATCCCTCGTGAGGCTGTCCTCGCCCAAATCGAGTGGTCGGACATCTGTAACCATCTGCCGCCGTTCGTAGATTTCGATGGCAACCCTGGAACGTATGGGTCGTATAAGGATCGGCGTTCCGACTGCAGGTCGAAATTCACAGAACAGGCGTCGAAGGAAGTCGCGTTCGACCTCGTACGATTCTTACATGACGACATCAGTCTTCCCCTCGATATCGTTCTCATGCTTGCGCTCCATCTCGTTTCAGTGCTATTGGAGCCGGAGACGCCTCAGGCTCTTATAGCAGAGTATGCTAACAGTTTGGAGACTGAACTGTTCGACGTGATCATTGCAGAAGATATAGCGCTTGGGGATATTTTTTGGGACTTTCGAGACTATGAAGGAAAAGCACAAATTGTCCTGGATTGCCAGACGATAGTTGACAACCTCGATAACGCCTGGTTCTCTGTGACCGAAAACACAGAATCCGACAATGAGGTGCAGGAGGTGACTAAAGGAATTGCAGACTTGTGAGGAATGTCTAGTGGGTGAGATGAATGAATTCAGGTAAGCATGAATACTATATATATGCATGGCACAAGTTTCTTATGTGTCTACCTGTTATAGATGTCGTATGATTAGGGTTTCGCGTGCGTGTGCGAAAAGTTGTAGGTTCGATTGCCGGAGAACTTGATCAGGCAAATGTTAGTGTCGCGCGTTTGTACTGTGAATAAGAGTATATTGCTAGGTCTTGCTAGCTAGTGAACAGTACAAAATGTAGAACAGATAATCAGAATATGTGTTTAGTTGTGCGCAATAGGTAAGGTAAGAGAAAATGTAACTACCAGTAGCTACTTAAATACATAAGGTGTCCGTAGTAATTCGAGTCATAACCAGATCAGTGACTCAGTTGAGTGAGTCAATGCAGGTACCTTCTAGCCGATACCCGACAGGCTTTGCAGACTTCTGTACATCCAATGTCCATAACACTGCCCCCCGTGCATGGACTCGCGAAAATGGTTAGATTACCACGTGTTCGTGTGTACCGGGTTGTATCGCATTGCCTGTCCCTCGTCATTGAACTCCCGTCGACTAAAAGGAGACAAAGAAAGAACGACTGCATCGTCTGAGGCATTCGTGAAGATGGAAGTCTCGGACGCGATGGAAGACGATCCTGAGCTGTCAGAGGCGTAGTCGGAGGAGTAGTCGGAGGAGTAAGACAAAGGATAATCGACGTCGGCGTCGTATGGTTCACCGAAGTAGTCTTCGTCGTCGGATTCGGTGGAAAATAGAGCCGAATGCGTGGGGATATTCTCGTCAAGGCGAAGGAACATTTCCAGCTGACCCGTGAGACCTAAGGGGGATAACAGCTGTTCGTCGTGGGACAACTGAATGGCTGAGCAAATAGATCAGAACGAGTTCTTACTCGTAGAGATTATTTGCTTACCTGTATCGATATCCAACTGTTCTTCATCGGAAACGTGGTTCCAGGACAGTGGCGTGTCAGGTCGGTCGATGTCCAATCCTCTTTCAAAACGTTGAATGAGGATCTCTTCGTCTTCGTTGTCGGAAGTGTAATTGGCGGCGGGATGATAGTAACAGGGATCGCGACTGTCCAAGTCGTGCTCCGTGAACGCCGTATGAGCCTCAATTGACCATGAATCTGTGAATGATTGAGTCCTGAGTTGTTAAGGCAGTAGTTTATGTCACGAATCGCCTTCCTCGTGACCTAGCGCCCTTTCCTTTTCCATCATTGGTGGCGCATCAGAGCGCCTAGACACATGGTCAAGTCACCCGCATGCTATGCACGGTCCGGATCCTGTCAATCACCATGGGACTGTCATCTGGACAGCCTGCTGATATCCCGGACCGCTGCCTCGGACCGCCCGGGTTACTGGATG
>QLPD01006708.1:0-14162 GCA_003314085.1 Hymenopellis raphanipes | reverse complement strand
TTGATCCTCGTTCTAATTACATTGATTAGGTACCTATTGTTACAACATCTTGACATACGAGGCCGGGAACAATCCTGATTTACCATTGACTTCTCCAGTCCACCTAAAACGCATTGAGCTATTATTAAAGGAACATGCTGAAGACGCGTACCAATCCGCTGAGCTCTTCTCTGTCACCAAGATTCTCTGGTTGGCCTTGATGTTCAAGTCACCCGCCTCCTGTTCGATAGTCAGTGTCTATTGACAGCATTTAATGACAATCTACATACCGCCGACTCATAGTCATACAGCGCCTCAGCCCACTCGCCAGCAGGCGCTTGAGGTTCAGGCTCAGGTTCCGGTGTTGTAGAGACCGTACGTTTTGGAGGAGGGGCGAAAGTATTCTTGGGGGCTGCGAACGCGGGTGGCGGGGGCGGGGTCGAGATGATTGGGTTCCCTTTCTTCTTGCTTATCGAGGACAAGAGCATACTGGTTTTTGATGTCGTGTCGACATCTCCAAATCGCTGTCCGTCGCGTCTCAGTTTGGATAAAGGATGTTTATCGAAAGGTTGACTCACCTTGCTCGACACGAGACCGGCCGGCGTCCGATCTGGAGGCGGCTGCGTGGGTGAACGTCGTGGTGGGGCGGGCATATGTTGCCCAAAGGTGTGCGCGGCCGAGGCGACTCTGTTCATCGCGCTTCCGACATCGATATTGCTGCCATTGCCATTGCCGCCGCCGCTCAGCTTGGCCGCCAGCTCAGGGCGAGACTGGAAATATCTAGGTAGATGGGATTACTATCACAGTAATTTCAAGACAACAGCAGACCAACTCGTCCATAAGTGAGAAGAATGCATCCTTTTCTTGGTAGGAGAGGTTGGTGAAGACCATTTATGATCACCGTGACGTCGAAAGCAGTCCGATCACTCCCATCAGCGGACTCTCAATCCGACTTCCATGTCAAAACTTAGGAAACCATTCTCTTGCAAGGTCGGTTACCAGGCCTACCAGGAATTCTAGTTTTGTGTGTTCTTCCAATTATCCCAGTCCATCTTAGCGGTGCTTGCGTCTCTATCTATCATGGGAATATTGGACGCCACCGGCATCGAATTATGCTTCTCATCAACATTTAACTCAATATCAGAGTTCTTCGAAGCCCGCGCGGCGCAGCGGGACTCCCATGACTCGAATACCGACCATATCAAGACCACGATTTCCCCTCTTCAGAACGGGGCAAATACGGCGCCCAGTGGCTCTTGACCTCTTCTTTCAGCACGACTGCCATGCCTGAACAGACTTATGAAGTCGGTATGTTACTTCCTGCAGTTATCCCCACATTCTGCTACTCACTACGCTCTCAGAAGTCATACGCGCGGTGCGAGGCCGCCGGAAATACAAAACACCCGTCAGTTTTCATGGCTTTTCTTGAGTCCTGTTCTTACGCTTAACGTAGGAGTATTTTGTCAAGTGGTATGGATATCCAGATGTGGAGAACTCGTAGGTCAACATGCGTACTCGTAGCAGCGACAGTTACCATTCATCTCTTGTAGCTGGGAGCCTCCATCTACGTTCAGAGCTGGTATGAGAGACCTCGTGAAGGCAGTATGGAAGCAAATGGAAGTCCAAGAGGGACTCACCGAAGACGATTTCGCATATTCGTTTTTGAAAGTCGAGCTTGACCGGGACTGGATTAGTACGACGGTCTCTTCGAAAGCGCTACTACCACTGACTGATTCTTTCAAGAGCAACGAACCCATTATTTCTACAAAGTATTCAAAAATGGCAGAACAAGCTCCTCTTCTCCAGTCGTCGACCATTCTTCAACTCAGCCTTCTCTGAAACGCAAGGTATGGCTGGCGTTGTTTCTCCATTTCAACACGAGATTCACTAACTCTACTCAGAGAGATTGCTCTGAACCAGAGAATTCTCCATTGGTGGTAAGGTGCCACACCGAAGTCGAGCGTACATCAATTGATTTGCCCAGATAAAGCTACCTCCATTGAAAGCGCCTGAAAGCAGCTCTACAAAGTCAACTGAAAGTTTTATGACGGAGGAGATTTCTGATGATTCGGATACGGCTTCCATGAGGTTGTCTCCCATTCTTGAAAAAAGTGCTGTTGATTCCCCAAGAACGGTATCGGGACCTGCCATCTCGAAAGACCTTACGGATGACGACGATGAACACTCTGCAGAGCTACGACACAGTCCATTCCAGAATTCGCCAGTTCATGATGTCCTTGAAGGATCATCTTCAACTGGGAGAGACGATACGATCCGTGAACCATCTCCCCGACACCCCATGTCACCCGATGTAGAGATGGACCCGCCACCTTATGAACCCCCATCTTCCAGTCTCGAAGGATACATTTCCTTTGATCAAGACATGGACGACATGCCAACCGAAGAATCCCAACCTTCCGAAGTCTGGTCCGATCATGTCTGGGAGGGCAACGTATATCTCGCTTCTGAAAACCTAACTCCTCAGGATTGCGGGCGTGTTGTGATGAGACTTCCCGGCCCTATCATGGCCGTCCCAAACACAAACTACTGTCTTCCGCATTTGCAATTAAACATGGAACGATTCTATACACTTGCACCTGTGGCTCGTCTTATACGGGATGTCAGCGTCAGCGTCAAGACGCTGGGGTCGTTGAGCGGCGCGTCGGAGAACTCGAACCATCTCGAGATCCTTCACCGGTATATGATACGTACCAGAACGGTATCTCCATCGCTTTGTCCTATGGCCTCATTGTTAACATACTCATTAGGTTGCTACAAGTGCAAGAAAAACAATAGGTGGTAAACAGATTATCTGGATCTTGTTCCCTCCTACCGTGAAAGATAAGCTCGGATTCAACGAATGCGGGGTACCCAGAACGACTCTCGGTGTCGCAGCGTTCGAATTCGGGCACCCATCTAGAGCCCCAAGAGCGCGTGGATCCATCTACCGTCCACCAAGCGTCTTAGCGGCACTCCTTACATACACGCCAACGGTGGATATTCGTGTTCAGCAGTACATCAGGATCGTGCAGTTCCCCGAGTGGCTGCATCGCGGGATCGTAGCAATTCAGCACGCCCTTTTCTATACGATGGACTCCGAAAGCATACCGCTGCGATCTCAAACACGCCTGGATTTCGATGCTCTGTCGAATATCCTCGGCTTGTACTCCCATCTTCAGTCGTCGACTACCCCTTCGGATGCCACTATCGTCTTCATTCACTTTAGCGCCCTCGGGAAATCGAGTAGGCTACCTTTACGGGAGATGAGGAAGCGCAGGACGCCCATCTTCATCGGATTTGGGAGAACGATTCCGAAGAATCCAAAGTTTGCTGTGTTGTTTCGCTCTGGTGAGTCGTCAACCTTGAGCATACCAGGTACTATGCAGACTGAATGGGATTCAGGTGGTTTGATCACGTTTTCGCCGGCAGTCTTGTGTGAAGAACCTCTGCGAATCCTTGATATCATTTCAAGAGTACGAGAGATGGGCCGGGAATGGAGCGTGTATGTTCCAACATATATCTTGGGTGCGGCTTTCGTTCAGTACAAGGATTATCGATGGGAAAGCAAGGTCGTACAAGCATACACAAGGTATGTCAGCTACATCATCTAATTTTCCGACTTGCCGACATACCGCGATTATGTAGGGGAACGTTTGCGTTCGAATGGATCCTAGACGCCATAGTCGCGGGAGATCTGGAGATGACGTTTGGTCTTCTACATCGGCGCGCTCCCGTGTATACGTGTGACACGGACTTGATACTGCGGCGATGCTTGGATGACTATGCCGAGTCCAAGCAGCGGCTTGTGTTTGCTGTGCCCGAGGTGGCGATTTCGAAGGATATGCTTTTGAGGCAGAGGTCGGTGAGCATTAGTGCGCAGTTTAGGAGGTATGTTATCTTGGATATCGAGCAGGGTGCGAGGGTTGAGGATGAGGTAAGAACGGCCATCCTCTCATCGCGGTGCCTGAATGAATGTTGACTTGTTCTACTTAGTTTGAATGGCTCAGTTGTAAGGAGTTTGTGAACAGTCTAGGAATGTAACAACTTGTATCGGTAACAACAAGCCGCTGGTATTCACATCATCTTTCTTTCTGTGATGGAAACTCATCCGACTGTTTCCTCAATTCATTTTCGACAAGCGAGGCGAACGATTGTTCATCTCACTAATACCTGACCGCGCTCCTTTCCGATGCCCGAGTTCGAGCCTAGATGCTGAGCCTTACGGCTTGCGGTAAGTCTTGGGCCGTCGCGGATCGTTGGTCTTGCTTGCGCATAGTGGCGGTGGTTGTTATAGATAACTCGAGGTCCCGTCGGTCGCGGGTGTTTCACGCTCTGTGGTGCAGGATTGTTTTTTTGGCTGGGCTAATGCGCGAGCGACGTGCAAGATACACTCGATGGACAGCAGTTCATACCTCTCGATCTAGTGATTTCGATTTTGAATGCTCCGCTGCTGATAAGAGATGCTTAGCGTTGAAAGCTACTACTCGCATCATGTCATGTCGAAGCTCGTCCGGATTGGGACATTCACTTCGAACTGGACCCTGAACATCTTCTAGATATTGTCTCTTCCAGGGGAGTTAATTTGAGATGGTTTGGGCACATGTTCGGGTGTATGAATGTTGGATATCGTGTGAGCTAGGGGGATTTAAGAGGTGGCAGGAACGGTACCATGTACAAGGGATGATTAGCGGTGGAAACCATCTCGTGGTGACTTGGAATATGTAACTGGTTACGCGGAACCCGCGAGCATGTAATTATAATCAAAGCGTTTGATCCAGAAGGTAAGATTGACCGATAGCATGGTAGATGGCGGCGGAAATGGGGTACAAAAAGGCATGAGAGAGAAGTGAAACTTCTGGCCCGGCGGCTTATGGAAATTGAATCGAATGAATGACATTGGACACAAGGAGAGTTCTGGAGAAGACCATCACGGTTCGCCCTGAGCCTGATGGTGGCATGGATCTGGCTCATAGGCAATCGGAAGACGAACTTGTCAACACGATCTGAAATGCCCGAGAAGAATGGAAACGATGTCCCTTCGATTCCGGCAAGACAAGAGATACCGTCCGGTTAATGACTGCATTATTGGAGACCGTAATGGTCTACCGTCGCCGCCGTCGTCGACGACGAGCACAATGCGGGACTCTCCGCCGTTTTGCTGATTAAGACTCCGCTTCAGGCACAGTCACGCAGCCGACCTTGTGTTGTTTACCCACCAACGGACATTCGAATTCCTGGGCTCGCGGGGAGAGATCAGCACCAGATTACAGGAACCTTGGAGGAATCTACCTAAAACGGGTCT
The DNA here is from genome assembly GCA_003314085.1 of Hymenopellis raphanipes. Taxonomy (NCBI): domain Eukaryota; kingdom Fungi; phylum Basidiomycota; class Agaricomycetes; order Agaricales; family Physalacriaceae; genus Hymenopellis; species Hymenopellis raphanipes. The sequence goes on along the minus strand of QLPD01006708.1, from coordinate 8,881 downwards.
GACCGCGGATTGACTTGACTGTGGGCGCCGCTGGACTGCCTTTTCACCTATTTTCGTTGCGCAACAGACGGATTCGACCCGGTAACTGCGCAGAGCCGGAAACTAGCTAGCAACGGCTTGAAACGATCTTTTTCGAGAGCCTGGCAGCAAATTGGCAGCTCGTGCTATCGGATTCAATCGTGGGCCGTATATTGCAGCCACTATTTCCGGCCAATGATCCATCTCGATCATAATCACCACCCGTCTCCCCTTTCCCCCCACCAAAAGAATCTTATCTCACCGGGAGAGCATAAAATACATGCCTGGGCTGATGACCCAATTGCCTACAAGCCGTCCCCTGCACCCCACATAGAAAACAAGGCCCCATCTTCTTCCCCCTCCCCCCATTCTAAACCAACCGTGTCCCGTCCATCCTCTCCCTCGGCGGACGCTGCTGCACAGAGCAGTTCTCCGCTGTCGGCCCCCCCTGAAGCTCCCTCACCCCATGCACCTAGTGACTCGGCTACCGATGCCAAGGCTGTTGCTGCTGCGTCACGACAGTCCACACCATTGAGCGAGCTTTCACCTGCACCAGACGATGACGAACCAGAACAGGATGCGAAAGACGACGAGTCGTCGAAAGGTTCAAGAGCAGAAGACCCTCCTCCTGCCCAAACATCCCCCACCGTTGCCGAATCTTCCGCTTCTAGCTCTGCGGAAGCCCACCCAAATGGATATCCAGAGCCCACACGCGACACGCCCTCCCTTGACATTATTACCCGTTCTGCATCTCGTGCTGCCTCAACAACATCCACCGCAGATACCAGGATCGTTCTTATACTTGAACTCAACATGGAAATGCTCAAGTGAGTCTATAAGCGAAGCGCGCGTATTACTCAATTAACGACCCGTCTCCATAGAGTTTGTATGGAATTCCAAGCTCACGGCATACATACCTCTGACCCAAGATACACAAGGTGAGTCCTAGTCTTCTATTACGCCCAACCTCTCAACGCGGAACATCACGTAGCTACTCCTCGCGTCTGCAGTCAAACCTTACATGGTTAGCCGGCTATGCTGATAAAACTCGACAAATAGTGCGTCTTTCCACGCTCCGCGGGCTTCCCTATATGAACCTCACTTCGCAGATGCAACTTCCCATGATGGACGCTCCACCCCCCAACGACTTTCTTCCCATGGACCGCATTCAGGAGATATATTCCGAATTCCCCATGCTTTTCGCCCAAGAGCTTGCTCGCCAGCAGCAGCAACAACACCATATGCCAGGGCCCGTCGCTTCCAACTCCTCCTTTAATAGCTTAAAACGCGATCGTCCAGACGACTCCATGCCTGATCTCATGAACAAGCGACGCGACACAGGCGAATCCAAAAATATGATGCCTCCGCCCGCCGCGATGCCTGGGATAAACAGAGGAGATTCGTTCTCCATGCCCAACGGCACTCCACAGCCTCCGTCCACGTCGCTGCCAATGTCAGATCCGTCGCTTGGCGCTCCTACGCCTGGTCTTCCAGATGGTCAGATGGCTACTCGGGAACGTACGCGTCAAGCTCAGCTTCGAATGCAGCAGCAGCAACAACAGCAGCAGCAACAACAGCAGCAGCAGCAGCAACAACAGCAGCAGCAGCAGCAACAGCAGCAGCAACAACAGCAACAGAGACAGATGTCGCCGCCATCGCAGGCTGGTCCTGGTCCCATGCAGCCCAACGCCGTCCCAGGCCCGTCAAATATGCCGGGGGGTCCTCCGCGTTTAACACCCCAACAAGTCAGCACCCTCCCCCCTCCCTTCCAAAACGCCTACCAGATGCTTCAAACGCCCAATCACCCCTTTATACAGCGGATATACGACAACATACCTAATTTCTCGCAATTACCGCTCCAGGTGCAGCTTCAGAGAATTGTTATGTTCCAGGTATGTCTTCTCCGTTAATGCGAAGGTCGGTAGCCTGATGTATGGTCGATCCTTTCAGCAACATTTTCAGAAACAGCAACAACAACAGCAGGCCCAGCAGCAGCAGCACCAGAATCAGCAGGGAGGCGGGATGGGAAATGGGCCTATGGGCGGTGGCGGAGGGTTCCCGGGCCAGCCGAATCCCATGTCTCCGCAATCGCAGGCGTCGCCGATGGGCATGGATCCGCGCTCGATGGGCTCACCCCCAATACCCGGCATGATACCTGGGGGTATGGGTGGCGGCATGCCAGGCGGTGGTGGCGGAAGCGGAATGCCTGGTGGCGGGATGAACGGCGGTATGCCTGGCGGCGGCATGTCTGGTCCAGGAATGCCGAACAGTGGAATGCCTGGCGGCGGGATGTCTGGCGGCGGGATGCACGGTGGTATGCCGAGTGGAGGGATGTCTGGAGGTGGGATGGCTGGAGGAATGTCTGGTGGAGGGATGCCTGGAGGGAACATGAGCAACATGAGTCCCAACCAACGGCAATTTATGCTCATGCAGCAGCAACAGCAATCACGGAACCAGGCACCCCAACAGCAGGGATTCCAGGGGATGGGGATGGGGATGAACCAGCCAATGAGCGCGCAGCAGCAGCAACAGTTATTATTCCAGCAGCAGGAGCGGATGCGCATGGAGCAGGATCGGGTGCGCCAAGAGCAGCAGCAGCGACAACAACAGCAGCAACAACAACAGCCGCCCCAGCAGGCGCCGCCCATGGGTTCCCCACATATAGGCGGTCCGGACCACTTCCCCGCCTTGCGATCAAATTCGACCATCCCTGGTATCGCGCGTAGTACGCGGTCTCCGTCAGATGGTGCGCCGTCGCCCATGACTCCCAGAATGCGATCATCAATGGGTCCAGAAGATTTCCAGCGAATGATGATGCAGCAACAACAACAGCAGCAGCAGCAGCAGCAACGGCCTAATCCAAATCAATTTGCCCAGCAACAGCAACAGATGAATTGGCAGCAGCAACAGCAGATGGGCGGGTTTGGAGGCGGTCCTGGGTCGGGCATGTCGAGACCGCCGAGCGCTGGGTTTGGTGCGCCTTCTCCGTCGGCAGGCGGGCAAAATAACTGGGGCGTGATGGGCGGTGGTGTTGGGGGCGGCGGAGGAGGCGGGATGGGTGGTGGATACCCGTTTGATCCGTCGTCTGGCTCGATGGATATGATGGCCCAGACGCCACGCCAGATGTCTGCGACGCCTGCGCCACCGCATGCGCAACACGCGCCCGGGATGGATCTGTCTTTGGGCAATGATATTGATTTCAACTGGGCACAATAGCGCAGGGATGGGGGCCGGCGTGCTTGTTTATTCTCCATATTGGTTGGTTGGCTTAGTATTTTATTTGTCCATACTTTTTTTCGTTTAGCATGTCTTTATACGATTTTCACTTTTGACGACTGGGTTTTTTTTGACTGTTTCATCTTTTTCAACAAGTACATTGTCTAGCTCATTATAGTATTCGCGCTTTCGTTCTGTTGCTTTGTGTATTCGGGAATTGTAAACGTTAAATCGCAGAAGTGAAGGAAGAGGTTGAAACGCTCCTTTGGTAGGTTGGAGCGTCCAGTAATCTAACGGGGAAGCGATGTTCAGCATGCCAATCGTGTACAAGAGCGTCTACTAGTGAGTCTCCTTGATTTCCTTGCGTCTAAGCAAGGACGACTCCACCACCCTATAGACTAAGAAAAAGGAAAGATGAGATGCCGAGAGACATTCGGACCGGAAAATCAATTACAAAACGGTCTTTTGACAACCGGCAGTCCACATGCCGAAAAAGTGAGACCATCAACTTCGGTAAACACCGAAAGCGGAAACTTGCATCGTTTCCGCTTTCGTTATAATCAATGCTTGGTCTGTAGTCCTCTCTTACCAGCACATAGTATCCAATGCCCATACCACATGTATGCTGTTGTCCGTGAACACTCCCATTTCACAACATAACTGTATTTCAGGAAGGTGCTCATCCTTGCACACATAAGTAAATTTGGGCTTCGAGTACTTGGTAGACACTCATGTTGAAACTTTGAAGTTAAGGTATCCAAGATCTAAACACCGAGTACCGTGAGGTGTAGAGTATGCCTACAGGAGACGATATCCAAGATGTGTTCTGTCAAACCAAGCGGAAACAGCCGCTGTCGCCCGCGAGCATTGTTGTAGCTTTAGCTAGAAAAAGATATACACTGGAACGACCGTGACACTGCCAAACCATGCGCAAGGATATGCCCCACAAGGGCCGCTAGTGGTACGGATGAACCAAGTCAACCGGATAATGCCGAAGCCCGATCCAAACTACCTTTCCTTTTTCGTTTTCGTTGACACCCAACCTCATCCTGGACACGCTTGTTACTCAAAGAGCCTAATGCAACGGATCTTCAAAGAGTTTATAGGAGAGCCTTGAGCTCAGTCAACGAGCGCCCGCAGAGCTCTGCGAAGGAGGCTGCTCTTAAATCCAAAACAAAACGTATGTCATTCCGATTTAAATTCCTGCAGAAAAGTTTCGATTGAATATATCTCTGCGTCAAACTTCATATCTCACCTGTGATGGCGAAGTCAAGTCCGAACGCAGTCCAACAGAGGATGTGAACAGCAGTTTGATGCGCGATTATATACCTGATACATGCAGCACATCTTCTCCGCCAATGCTAATAGTAACTGGCAGTTCAATTGATGGATGTTGTCGATCCGGTCCCAGCGCCTTGATCGGACGGACACTGACTGTCTACTATAAAGAGGGCAGTCTCCGGTGATTCTTGTCGGTCTCAACAGCACTATGATCTCAGGAGACGATGAATCCCCCCTACTGCATTCCAGGATCCTCTTCATCTTCTGTCATGGCATACACACATGTGTCTTCTTCGTTGCCTTGTATTATACAGGTAACGGTCCTCTTCTCTTCGCAGTTCATATCAGTTCTGACAGTGCGTGTAGTGACAAGTGGCGCCCTTAATCGCAAGAGGTTTATCTTCGCGGGTGTGATAACGTACTTTTGGTGCTCTACCACGGCCATCGCAGGTCTATCATGGAGCATTCTAGACGGCCTCTTCGTCACCGGAGAATCAACCTTCGCGGATTCTAGAGTCAACGTGACTATCAACGTGCTTTTTGGGCTCAATGTCTTGTTGGCTGATGTGCTATTAGTAAGTTCATTTCAGCACTTACATATAAACGCGTGATCATTCCCGTCTAGGCTTGGCGTTGTTCGATATTTTATGGGCGTAACTGGAAGATCCTAGTTGTTATCGGTCTCTGTTTGCTAACGGAAATAAGTTGAATCTTTTCACTTCATTTCTTGAAACGTTACTCACGCTCCATAATAGCTTTCTCCCTCATCTACGATGTCAATGTCATCTTCGGAACTTTTAGAGCTTGGCTGTGGGATTTTATCTTCTACACAATACCGGTCATCACGAACACACTCTGCACGTCCCTCATCCTGGTACGCATTGTGCGCGTTAATGGTGTACGCGCGAGTCTCAAGACATATGGGGGCATTATTGAGATTCTCGTCGAATCAGCCGTCATATACTCCGGCGTTTTCATCACTGTCGTAATTCTTTTTGTTGCTGATGTCGGCGCTTTCACCTACCCACTGATGATGTCCTATAGTTTGACTGTAAGTGGTTTACTGCTCTATTTATCGGCTTCGATGGCATCCGGTCTTGACTGAATTTCAGGGGATCGCGCCCACACTTATTATTGCCCGTGTCATGGCTGGACATTCCCGCCCGGATGATTCTTGGACCCGCGGGTCGCTCCCTCACTTGGATGGTAATACTCGCACTATGGATGAATCGATACGTTTTGCCGCCGTTCATCGTAGCACCACATTTACCGTGACAACCGTCGACTTTGAGGAAGCCAGAGAGGACGAGATCAGTGATGTTCCTTTCTGATGGATCAAGGACGCATCAGTGCGCCAGAGCGAGGCGACGCTGGGAGATTTGCGAGGATTGGGATGATGAAGCAGGCGCCGTTTTCCGCAGAACGGATTTGTTTCGGGGTGTTGTGCAAATTCTAGATTATCGGGCTGGCGGTAATCAGTCGCACATCTTTATAGACAAAATGGTACCATACTACGTTACACAGCAGATGTAACGTAGCTTAGGCGGAGGGCGGTAAACACATACCTGGCTCCCGTAGTCTTCGATAGACTCTTCGTGGGTATCTACAAACGCTTCCTCGCGCTTGCGGCTGCGTCGAATAGGGAGTAATGCTCGGACTATAGGCAGGCGATTTGCCTTTGTATCATGGCGCCGGACGTAGTGTGACGAACGTCGATTTGGAGGAACTAGAGAGGCCACTATATGCACTGGGCAGCATGGAGCATCAAATATACCGAAGGGGTCGCTTCTTCCCCTCGGACTGAGGACCAGTCAGTCAATCGTCGCCCACATCCTCTTCAGGAAAATAGTCAAGGTCATATGGAAATGATGTTTCTACGTTGGTAAAGATTCTTCAAGATTCTCTGTCCATTTTGAGTATTTAGGGTCGTGACAGTGCCACGGCCAGCTCTCTCAAGAAGAAACCTGTACTTGGCAGATCTCGCGGGGTGTTATTTCCTGGGTCGAAAGTCTGGTCTTAGAGCTCAGGCAGAATTCGGATGGGGCTAAAGAACTGTATGACACAGAACTTGCTGAAAGAACGGGGTCAGAGAAGGTTCGGACTCGGAAATATGTGGATACTTCGCGTGAATTGTTTCTTTAATGTAAACTGTAGGCACCGGTCCAAAGCGAGACGGTTGTCGCTGAATATCACCGGATTATGCCAGTTGGAAATGTCAGGATGCTCCAACAATTGTTCTTTACCTGGGAGACGCGGTTTGAAACTACCTCCGGCGAGCGGGGTTCAAGGCGTCACAGTGAGCTACTGGACATCTCAGCGTGCGCGACTCAGCAACAAACTCCCTGACTGGCATAATTTGCTTACGCTGCTGGGATGGGAGTGGCGAGTTTGATCGCAGAACCAAACCAAGTTCGACTGCACAGCCACCAGCTTTGCTCTTCACCATCAACATCACCTCAAATATGCCGTAGTGTTCATACGTCTGACGCGTCTCGCTCCACCTCGAGTTATCTGCCTGCCCTTGCAGCTCATGTTTCAGGACGCAAGTCGGTATCGGCTTACTGCCGACATGTAGTGCATCGCTGCTATGATTCTTGGCGTATGGGACCTGATTGCTATTGTGCTCCACAGGAATCTCGACCAACCGCAAGCGCTGTATTTGGTGATATGACTTCGTACTCTTTCGTACCGCCACGCCAGGTTCCGCGCCAAGGGTGTCCCGCTTTTTGGTGAAACTGACCTCTCGTGATGGACTCTTAATCCGTCAGTGTCTGGGCGTGTGTTTGTGGTTATACCATTTTGGCTGTACGCTGACTGTGAGATGGCGTTTCCTCGCCGCCAAGGTGGGCAGTTCCTAACAATCAACATTTTCTGGCTAACTATATTCGTACCAGATTCGTACGAATGCAATTGATTGACGCATGACAGCTATGCATTGCAGAAATCTCGCCGAAAAAGAACCAGCTTTACCCTTAACACACTACAATAATAATTGTCCGGCAGGGATGCACTGTGGCAACTCGAATGGAACGCAACGGTGAAAAACTCTAGCCGATTCGAATGACCATCTTAACCCGCGCAGGCCGGCTCCTTATGGCAGCCAGAGGCGAACTTATAAAAACTGAACGACTTGAGCCTCTCACCACCAGTTTCTACTTTCATGTCCCAATCACCGCTCCCAAAAGCACTCGATCTCGCGAATATCCAAGGCGATATTTTGTATGTCTTGACTTCTACCTCAGCGCTTTCATCGTTCCTTTGGCTCACCTCTATAAAGGAGCGGCTTCCCCAAGAAGACGGAGACCTATGTCTTTTTCCAGATAACCGAGGTTACCGACTTCAGGAAGCAGCTCCAACATCTTATTCCCCTCATCAAGTCGACCGCAGATGTTGTTAAGGATCGCGCTGACATTGAACGACTCAAGAACAGTACTCCGGCAGGTCAAAAGCCAAAGCTCCTACATTTGACTGGAGTCAACATATCGTTCTCGCACTTCGGACTCGAGAAAGTGAGACTCATTCCCTACGAAATGAAGTTAAGGCTTAACACCCTTTTTAGTTGGGGTTTACGGATACCGACAATCTGAATGATAAGGCCTTCAAACAAGGCCAACTCAAAGATGCTGAGACGCTTGGAGACCCCGATAACGGAGCTCACTGGGATCCGGCCTTCAAGAATAATCAGATTGACGGCATGATCCTCGTTTCTGGTGATAGTCATGCCTCGGTCAATGTGATCCTCCAGGAAGTACGCATCATCCTGGGTTTGACCATTGACGAGGTTACCAGCATTGTGGGTGACGTCCGACCTGGCGACCAAGATGGACACGAACAGTGAGTCATTACACTTTTTTTCTGTCGTAGCCAGGCGCTTACTGTTTGCCAGCTTCGGATTTATGGATGGCATCTCCAACCCCTCGATTCAAGGCTTCGACCCTGTTATTCCCGGCCCTCACCAAATCAAGCCTGGTTTCCTTCTTCTAGGCAACGACGGCGATAGTCGTGCAGCCGGGAGGCCAGCATGGGCTGTTGACGGCAGTTTCTTGGTGTTCCGGCACCTCCTGCAACGCGTTCCCGAATTTGACGACTTTTTGGAGAAGAACCCCGTCGGTCCGGAAACCTTGTCTCCCAAAGAACGCAGTGAACTGCGAGGTGCGAGAATGGTTGGTCGTTGGAAGAGCGGTCAGTTTTGGTGTCTTGGGCTTCTGCGTCGAAGTGTATTTAATAATTGGCAGGTGCCCCGATTGACCTCACTCCCTCCAAGGACGACCCCGAGCTCGCTAAGGATGCGAACAGGTAGGCAGATAATTGACCTCGTAATCTCTGATGATGCTTACCTGCTCTCAGGCGCAACAACTTTAAATAC
>QLPD01006694.1:0-11838 GCA_003314085.1 Hymenopellis raphanipes | reverse complement strand
ACTACCGAGCTACATTAAGCTCTGTAGTTCTCTGTAGATCGTTCTGCTTTACTGATGAACCTTTTGGCCATGCACTCTTCTTGACTTTTTAGGCCTTGATCTTGATTCTCAGGCCATGGAAGCGCGTCTTCCAGAGGACAAGCTTGTGTACCTTCATGAGCTACTGAGAGCCTGGAAGTTCAAGCGAACCTGCACTTTGGGTGAAGTGCAGGAGCTTGTCGGGTATCTTCAGTTTTGCTCTCAGGTCGTTCCTCATTCTCGCACATTCATTCGTCGCCTCATCGACTTTTCATCTAAATTCTCATCACCATTTGCCATTTGCCATATTCCGTCTGGTGCTTACTCCGACATCGGCTGGTGGGTGGCACTGAGTCTGCACTGGAATGGTGTTCGGCTTCTAGAGCCATCTCGTTCTACAGTATACGTCGAGACCGATGCCAGTGGGCGCAAAGGTCTTGGCGGAGTATTTGGAAATGAGTGGTATTCATCGCGCTGTCCGCGTCGCTTCCGTGATCGAGATATTCAATTCAAGGAGATTTATGCCATTCTTCAGGCTATTCTTCGCTGGGGTGATATGTGGATGGGCAGTCATGTCGTCTTTCGATGTGATAATCAGGCGGTGGTTCAATGGCTGACCTCGGGGACGGCGCGATCTCCTCAAGCTATGGCAATCTTAAGGCAGATCATCATGCTCTCCGCCGTGCTTCATTTTACTTTCTCCTGTGTTTGGTTATCTACTTCTGATAACGCGCTTGCTGATGCTGCATCTCGTTTTCAGTACAGCCGCCTATTCACACTGGCGCCGCACCTCAGCCGGATATCCTCAACTCCGCGGTTCCCGATGATTGGTATGCGACGCACTCTCACCTCCCTCGACCGGTCGCGTTTTTCCTCTGGCACGGACTGGCTTCAACAACACGGCAAACATACTCATCTGCCCAGAAGTCTTTCATCGACTTCATCAAACTTAATCCCCAATACGCAATCCAGCCCGGGCAGCTGCTCCCAGCCACAGAGCTCGGTCTTATGGCCTGGGCAGCCCATCTTGCCAGCAAGCAATGTCCAATCCTTCACAAGACAATTAAAGGCTACCTCTCCGGTGTTCGTTCCTTGCATGTCGATGCAGGACTTCCATACGAGGCATGCCAATCTCCTGCACTCCAGCGCGTCATCCGTGGTATCAAACGATTCCAAGGCACCAGGGATCGTGTTCCAAAGCTGCCTATAACGCTGGACATCCTGAATCGTCTGGCATTGGTTGCCGGGGATCTATCTCAGATTGATAATGCAGTCTTTGATGCAGCCACTAAGCTCGCCTGGGCGGGCTTCTTGCGTTGCGGAGAATTCACGGTCCCGGATAAGGCTAAGTCAAAATTCGACAGTTCCATTCATTTGTCCCGCGGCGCGGTACAATTCTATCCTTCCTTCGAAGATCCTTCATACATAGAGCTTACTGTCCCTGCGTCCAAGACTGATCCTTTCCGTGGCGGCGTCACTATAACGATCGCGGCTGTCCCAAACTCAGCAACCTGTCCAGTCGCCGCATTGAAGCATCTTTTCACCATCCATCCACTGCCGGCGTCTGCTCCCCTCTTCGCTGACAGCACCAATCTCCCACTCACTCGATCTGAGTTTACCAAGACACTCAAGTCGCGTCTCACAGCCGCGGGAATCGATTCGCGTGGCTACTCTGGTCATAGCTTCCGCAGAGGTGCTGCCACGGCGGCGGCTATTGCAGGCTATGCAGATTATGAGATCCAGCTTCTTGGTCGCTGGCGCAGCGATGCGTACAAGCTGTACCTGGATGTGCCCAAGAATCGGATCCTGAGTCTTTCTGCTCGTCTTCATGTGGCCGCTGCTCATCCTGCCGCTCCTTGAGCCGCTGGCTCTCCGCTGCAGTCCCTTGTGGCTCGAGCGCGGTCCCTTACGGTCCGGGCGAGAGAGCTCTGGCGACCAATCGATTCTCGTTGTCCCCAGTTTCACACTCTCTCCCTCTCACACGACGAGCAAGGCATAGAAGAGGTGTTTGATGGAATCAAACACGGTCTATGCACGCGACGCGCCTCTTTCCTTTTCTGGTTCCCTTTCATGGTCTCTTATATATATATCATCCTTTCATTACACCTTTCTTCATGTCCTCATCTTCTACATACACTCACATAGCTCGTTAGGTATGGGACAAGTGTCCTCATCTTCTACATACACTCACATAGCTCGTTAGCTACTGCTCTTTTTCTCTCCCACCCTTACCACTGTCCCTCTTCTTTTCTTCCTTTTTCTTGTAGTTCATGTCTTCGCCTGTGCCGGCTCGAGCGCGGTCCCTTACGGTCCGGGTGAGAGAGCTCTGGCGACCAATCGATTCTCGTTGTCCCCAGTTTCACACTCTCTCCCTCTCACACGACGAGCAAGGCATAGATCTAGGTCAGTAAACCCGGCGGAATATACCCCCATTTTAACGGTTACTCACCATGATTAACCATGCACGTGATGCAATGTGGCGCATTTTTTTGGTCTGAGGCAAAATTTTCTTCTCAGACCCTCGGAAACTTCTGCGTGGCTTAAAAGTCATGTAATTTGAGCTCTACTGATCCTCTCATGAATCTATGTGGTCTAGTGGCTCAGTACCCTCTCGGTCACAATCGCCACAGCGCGATATTGGGGGTATCCTGCACAATCTTAGGGCAACATTGAACGGCCGGCCACGGTCGGGGTTGAACACCTTGGCCCTTTTGTCCCAGTTATATAATATTAATTGTCGGAAATTTAGGACACTCAGAACGCAATATGGCCAAACGAGGCGAAGGATACGCCGACACGCGCCTGAAACCTCAGGTATTCTTCCTAGAGGCTTAAGCTACTTAAAGGGGGTATATCACCAACTCAATAATAGTCTGTTTGTATATCTGTATATGTATGTACTGTAGAAATTCGATGTAAAATTAACGCAACCCTCCCACCCTTGCCCAGAACAGATCCTCCTTGAGCTTGACGAGCTCCTTCCACGTGCGCTCCTCCCACGTCGCGTCGCCGATGAACATGCCCCCCATGTTGTCGTCGACTTCCACTTCCACTTCTTCCTCGTCACTATGAGCGGATTCGGGAGGTGTATCAAACTCTTTCTCTTTCTCCTCGACAGGCGGGGTAATGGGCCGCGGTGGCGGTCGGGCTCGACGAGGAAGAGGTGGGGGGACAGACGACGGTGCGGGCGGAGCAGGTTCATTCTTCACTTCATCAGATGCCGCAACTGGAGCGGGAGCGGGCTCAGATGGAGCCGCCGCCGCATCAACCTTGGACTCATCAACGGTCTCCTCCACCTCCACCTTTGCAGGAGGCTCTTCAACCTTAACCGGTTCGTCGACGTTTACAGGCGGTTCCTCCTCCTTCACCTTTGCCACTTCCGGCTCCTCTTTCACCGGCTCTACATCCTTCTCCTTTACCGCCTCCTCCTTCACAACCTCAGCAGCCAAAGGCGTCCCAGGTCGTGAGGTCGGAAGCGCCATAGAAATCGGGCGGCGCGCAGCCGCTCTGCGCGGAAGCGGCGGCGGCGCACCAGGCGAGCTGGGCGTGGCGGGTCTCGAGTCGGGCAGAGGAACGTGGGCCGGGTGCACGGGCGGCGTCTTAATCGGCTCTTCGGGTTTGGTTTCCTCGGATGGAGGTGCTTCGTCCAAGGGAGAGTGCGTCAGCTGAGTATCCGGATCAGGAACAAAGGGCGGTGGAACCCGACGCGCTTCACTCCGTCTTGGTGGCGGCGGAGGCGCGACGACCGGTTTGGGCGCAACGATATTCGGAGGATGCCTCGAGCCTGCAGGATGCACAGGCGGCGGGGGTAGACTCTTTGTCTTGTCCAGTAATTCCCGCTCCTTCTCTTTCATCTTCTTGTCGAGTTCCTTGTCCTTTTCCTCCTTCTCCAGCTGCACTTTCCTTTTTTCCTTGTCCTCAGTCCAGCTCGACGCTCTTTCCCCGATCATGCCCCAGAGCCCACGACGCCGGGGTGGAACGGCAGGTTTATCGTCCATCGCTTGGGCAGGTGGTGGAGTTGGAATATTGGGAATCTCCTCTTCCCATATCTTCTCGACGATACCGCTACGAATGAAAGCCCAGAGACTGCAGGTTTGTCGAAGGCGTGTGAGACACCAGCCATTAGTACACAGTGGGTAAATGGCGGAAGACTGGGATTGTGAATGTTGATGGGTGTGTATTTGTGGATTCGGCGACGCGGACCTGGAGGATGATGAAGCAAAACCCTGGATCGGTAATGAGATTGGGATGTTGGGAAGGTTGGTCGATGGCAAGACTGTAGGAGAAGTAACTTTAAATATATAAACCTGTGATGGCGCAGATTCTGGGAGAGCCGGAACTGACGGGGAAGGAGGACCTGAGGTGCCATTGGCGCCGTTCATAGGATACATCTTGAAGAGTGATGTTGACCATGAGCCAGCATGGGTCGGAGTAGGCTGGGATTCACAGGAAGGGAATAGAGGATCACCGCATAGCGCACATTGCACCGTGTGGCCATTCGTGCCATTATTGGAGTAGAAAACTTCCTGATACAAGAGATTGGAGGAGATAGGCTCGATGGTGAGCTGACCGTGGTGAATAGCGGAGAGGACTGAACGGCGCGAGAGCCAATTCAACGCTGGAGCCAGATCAAGGCGGACCGTTGGTTCTCTTGGGCTGGAGTCAGAACAGATAATGACGAGAATAGGAACACTAACGAATCCTCCGTTGAAAGCCTCTGTATAAAAGGTAGAGGTAGCAATGTCGACATGGCGGGTGGAGAGGCGGGTGTAGATGTGTGTAGGGTCCTGAGATGGGCGACGAAGAGTAGGAATTCTTGGTAAGGGACGTGGGAGCTAATAAGACGCGTTGCTTGGATGAGACTGCCCCGACGCTCGGCCCATTTTCCTTTACCCATGGAAACTCGCATCTCCTCTGCGACTCGTTCAGCCTCTTCCTTCTCGGCATAGAGAGATTGCATCTGCTGCTGCATGGACGCCACAGCTTCCTCTGCACCTTTGAGAGCTATTTCAGCCTCCTCGACCTTGCGCTCGCTCAGAGACTTTGAGTAACGAGCCTCTGCGACCATTGTATTGGCCTGGTCAAAAAGGCTGGCACTAAGGTCATCCAAGTCCTTTTCAATGGCGTTCCTCGCTGATTCTGCCTGGCCACGTTGCGCGGCCTCCTCCGTCGCCTTTTCCATAAGCCTGTTGAGCTCTGCGGTAACATGAGACTTTTCGACGAGTAAGCCAGTATTGAGAGCGGACAAATGCTGAGTGCGTTCGAGCTCTAGCTGTGAGACTTTTAGGGTGGACGATCGGAGGTTGGTAGACGCGACATGGACTTCGTCTTCTAGGTCAGATACTCTGTCGTAAGACTTTACCAGCTTATTGTTGAGCTGAGTAACCTGTGAGAATAGATCTTGAACTTGTGCGCGGAGTGACGCTATGACCATCTCCTGGGCATCCACTTCGGAACCATTCCGCAAACGTTTGGCTGGCTGGGAGTCGTGACTAGTCGTTCCATTCGTAGCATGGTCATCGTTTGTGTCTTGCGCCATTCTGGTTGCTGCCAGAGCGGAATGTCGGCCGACGTCGTGGTGGTGGTAGATTGTTGACCTGGTTTCGGCGCAGGGTAGAGGCTCGGCTTACACCTTGCTTTCTACCATCATCTACGGCCACGACCTGCGCTCCACTAAACGACGATCAAGAAACTGCGAACACAGGCTATATAGACTGTTGGATATTTTGTCAGTTTCAGCTCCCGTCGGAATTGTATTCTCTGACCATATTCTGTAGAAGAGATATCTCTTCGGATCCGCGTCTAGCCAGTACCTATACACAAAGACTTGTATGCGTACCATAACATCAAATGCAGTAACCTGTCTTGGTACGGTCCACCTGCAGTTTCCCGGTTATCGAGAATTTGCGTTAGAGCCTGCTTCTCGCGTCGTATCTTGGGTTCTTGATGCATGTACGGCATCCTGTCGTGAAATCCCAGTACACCCCGCTAATCGTACCCATGCGCTAGAATTCGAGATTGGTTCTTGACAAGAAATGTCTAACTAACGATTTGCATGTTTTCCCCTTCGTCTCAGACATCCGAGGGCGATCTCAACGCCGCGCCTTTGAAACGATTGCAATGTTCCTTTGTTGACATGACCATTTCACCAAATTGTCTTTGGCCGTGCCGTCCTCGCCCCATCTCCTCCGTCAAACATCGGGCCGCGCTTGTACGGCGGTCAAGAACCATCCCTTCTGTTATGTGAACAGTTCATGTGCACAGAAGCCGTTCTCTTCGATCCCTAGCGCTATAAAATCGCGGCGTCTTCCAAAAACCAGAGTCAAAATTTCCCACTATGACACCAAAACTTCTCAGCATCATCGTCCTAGTCGCCTCATGTGTACGCATAGTCACCGCCGCGGGCATATCCCTCACCAATGGATTTGAACGCGTCTACATCCAAGTCAGTACACGTGATGGTCGTTGAAAGAGTTATACTTGACGAGCTTTCAGCCCTTTGGCCCGAATGGAATCAGAGTTCGCGCTAGTCTTCTCCGGGACCCCACTGGGCACGAGCTTTCTGCTCTCATTGATCCTCCTCTTGAAGGACCCGGAGGAAATCAAGGTCTGTCCGCCGACACGTCCATCGCATACTTGGGGAATGCCACGTTCGACAATGGCAACATACGCGTCGACGTGGTTAATGGCCGCCTATTCTTCTCTCGCATCGAGTCCAACGGAGCCACAACACTCCTCACGAATGAATTCATCGACACCAAGGCGCTCCCGTCTCGTTATTATACCCAGGATTTTCGGACCTCGAGTTTCGCGGCCCAGTTCTCCTTCTCTTCTCAGCCTGATGAACAGTTCTACGGCATGGGTCAGCAAGCGTGTTGTAGTGATCAGACCGTCAACAAGAAAGGTCAAGTGATAGACCTGATCAACTTTAACTCACAAGTCCCCATCCCTGTGTACATGTCGAGCAAGGTGACGCCTCTTATTCAATGTCCAGACCGCTTAATAATGATTCAATTCGTTCTTCCGTGCAGGGCTATCTTCAATTCTTTAATTACCCGGGACAAGGACGAATGGGTGAGTATACTCACGGTTATATTAACTGCCTTGCATTAATACACAAACCCAGAGTTTTCGCCGCGTAAAACTCGCTTCGAGGCTTCGGAAGCGACGGTCATCGATTATTGGATGTAAGTAAAAGTAGATCCGTCCTTGAATTACTCTCAACGTCTATAGAACTACGGCAACCCCTGGGGATTACGATGCCCTACAGGAGCAGTACACTGCTGTCACTGGTAAGCCGTTCGACTGCTTTCTTGAAGTGCAGTATTCTTCAGTTGTAAACAGGCCGCCAACCTACTCCGCCGGACTTTTTGCTTGGGTATCAACAGTCAAAGTTGAGGTACTGGAATCAAAGCCAGGTCATCGACGTCGCTCAACGATTTCACGACGAACAAGTCAATGTTTCCCTCCTTGTTGTCGGTAGGTCGCAGATTCATTGTGGAGAAAACAAATTCAAAGACCTATTCTGCAGATTTTTTCGCATGGCAATTTCAAGGCGACTGGTCCTTCGACCCAACGTATTTTCCCGACCCGGCTGCGATGGCTGCTCAAGTGAAAGAGTTGACTGGAGCGGAGATGATGGTCTCTTTGTGGCCCAGCGTCGAGGATTTGTCGGCCAACTATCTAACACTACAAGAGTCAGGATTCCTGGCGACGACCAGAGACGGAACGGGCATCCAGGATTCGTTCGCTGGCGCATATATTCGCTTGGGTAAGTCTGCTTTTGCTTACCGCAGTCATTGAGCATGTCTTGATTATATCTAAGTGGACTCGACGAACCCGGCTGCGAGGGAGTTCCTGTGTGAGTGACTTCCAGCTGTATACTGTCCCACTACTCATTGACGTTGCCAGGGAAGCGATTGAATGATAGCTATTACTCGAAAGGCATTCATAATTTCTGGATTGACCAGGCTGACGGTGTGGATGCTTGTATTTTTCACACACGCCGAACTCCACTCAGCTAATTTTTTCAGGTGGCTCTCTCGGTGAACCTTTTCTCAACAGTGAGTCACCGTGTGTGTACAGACCATGTTCGTCTCTAAACTTCTTCACAGATGGACAAGGCATATCTGGGATACCCTACGGACGCACTTTTACGCAGTACTTTACCGGGACGCAGGAAGCTACGGGCAAGATGTACCCGTGGTTCCAGGAAGCCGCGATCCACGAGGGGATTCGGAACCTTACTTCGACGGACGACTCCTCGATGGCGTGTCCGTACATGGCGCTCACGCGCAGCACCTTTGCCGGCGGACAGCGCTGGTGCTCGTACCTGTGGAGCGGCGATACGTCGGCGCGGTTCGATACGCTGACGCAGCAGATCACTGCGGGGGTGTCCGTGGGTGCGTCTGGCATATCGTCGTGGACGCTGGATATCGGCGGCTTTGCGGGGTTGAATGTGGATACTGCGTCGGTGGGTCGTCGTTTCGACCTGTTGCTGCGAGTTTTCATTCGTGCTGATTGGCAATGGTTAGGGTCGCGAGCTGTTCGTGAGGTGGTTCGGGATGGGGGTTTTCCTGCCATATGTGAGTATGAGTTCGTTACAATGTCACGCTGAAAGTTTTTGTGCTCATTTGAACTTGTATGTAGACTCGTGTGCATGGGTGTGTTTCAGAACTTTAACTTGAAGTTGTGGGGCTGACTTGTAAGTATGTAATAGAGATCGCCAATGTTCGATCCCAGGATCCAACCCGCCGTTTGCTGGCAACAACTGTCCTAATGAGGTGCGCGCGCGTTTGGCGTGTTGTCTCCCTGCTCTGCTCTGAAATTAACGTAGCCGTGGGCGTATGGGGAGGATAATTTCGTTATACTCAAGAACGTAAGTAAGTCGACAGCATTGTTCACTCACTCGTTTTAATCTCCACTCTCATACCTAGTACATTGCACTGCGGTACCAACTGGTGCCTTACGTGAAGCGGCTCTTTGAGATGCTGCAGGCGACGGGAAGGACCATGATGCGGCCGTTGTACTATGACTTTGCGGGAGAGGATGAGGTTGTTGTGAATGGGACGAGGGAGAATCGGCCGGATGTTGTCTTTCAGTATATGTTTGGTACGTTGTCGCCGCTTGTGTTCCGTTGATTCATGAGGGATACGGGCGCAGGGCCTCGGTTGTTGATCTCGCCTGTTGGAGAAGCTGGGGTGTCATTCAAGAATGTGTATTTGCCGATCTTGCCTCAGGCGTGGGTTGAACGGGGGTTTTCTTGGACGCATTGGTAGGTATCTTCATCATAGCATGTGTTTTGGTGTTGATGGTTTATGCTTGCAGGTGGACAGACGAAGATTATGGGTTGGGTGGAAATTTTGTCAATGTTAGTGCGCCGTTGGAGGAGATACCTGTGTTTTATTTGGGGTCTAAAGAGGATATCTTTCGAGGCGATGTGTAGGATGCTCGAGCGTTTGTTTTACTGATACCCCCTTCGTTGGAGAATGAATATCGTCCTCTCTTCGGGAGTGAGTGCGTCAGGCTCGATACAACACGACTTTGGTCCCCTGAACTTGTTTGGCTTTTCGCCTTGCGGCTATGGACCGTCAGAACGTGCTCATCTACAAAGTCAAAGTGGTACGTCCACATGCGCCCATCGTCATTTTGTCGTCTGATAGCTGCCCTCGTTACAAGGCAAAGAAACATATGTAACTTTTTGAGTCCTTTAAATATGCCCATCTCCGCGGGAGTATCATGACCTCAGACGCACCGTAGCTTTGATTTTAACTTACAGGCACGATTGGACATGTCAGCCGATGCGCCTCGCCTCGCTTTGCCTTGTTGGTATTACATTTAACACTCAGAACAGGTATTATCGACGATGTATACGCGGATGCCTGGGTATTCCAGTTTAACCAAGCGTACTATTTGCTCCCAACCATGACCAACGTAGCGATAAATCAAACACCATCGACAACGGGACGGCGACGCTTCTGTAGCAACCGCCTAATCCTCTGGCCTGGACGCCACACTGCAAGAAATGGTTGACTACCGGGAGTTTCACTTTAGGCAGCTTTCAAGTGCGAAGGTTTGTTCAATCATTCAGATTCAAATTGAGTGGACAAGGAGAGTATCACGAATCTTAGGCAACGTCAAGCGGCCACCTGGATCAGCCAGTGACGAGCTGAATGAACCAGTGCGGCACATCCGACGACCATGGCAGCTGGGGTGCGGCGAAAGGAACTTGCCGCTCAAAAGCTGCCACCTCCTCACATGACGAGGCCGAGTAAGACGCGGTCAGAGTGCGTTCTTCCTCCACAGCAGCCAGGTTGTGCCCCAGTTCGGGAGGCGACCACTGTTCCGTGTGTCCACAGAGAAAGAACCGGCAATGTCCGTCCCGGGAACGATGCAATGTTCTCCAGTTTGAGATCACCCCAGTGCATGCCTTGGTGATGGAGAAATGAGAGGGCACAGACAACGTCGACTATCCACGCCATCTAGAGGGACCAGGTAAGGCTCGAACTCGGGTCGCGCTGTTTTGAGAGTGGTTTCAATGGCCAGTGCCGTCTGACTGCATGCTCCAGCATGCTCAATACGAAGAAGGCTTCGAGATGGCGGCGTGTAGGCGATGCAAACACCAATGCCTGACAACAGGATCATTGTGGAAAGAATGGCAGTAATCATCGACACCGGACACGTCAAGAATCTCGAACTCGAAATGGAGTGAGAGAATGGGGACCGATTCGAGAGGGTGTGCAGAGGCAGGATCCGGAACGCTTTTGGGCCCGCCAAAACGCAACACATAATGCTATAACAGAATCTTCGAGCCCGGATTTGAAGCCTGCGAAGACGTGACGATTCTGTTGAGACGAGATGGAGATGGAAGGCGGCTCCAAAGGCTGAAACTCGTCAACGTAATTATGTCAAGACTGAAAAACTATGCCACACCTTCACTTAGGCATGCGTAGTGGGCAGTCGTATATAACTCGAGTTTGAGGACGGGGCTGGGCCAACTTCTCGCAGTCCTGAAACCAAGATAGAAAGAGAGCACTAGTAAGACTGCAATCAATGCATCGGAGATTATCCTTGCTCGCTTCGTCGAGGTTGGATGGTTTGTTGAATAGTAAGAAGTCCCGAGCGAGGATCGCAGCCATACATGGATGCAGAGTGGTAGTCATAAGTGTCTCTCCCGATATGCAAGGCCTGCCGTCGGGAAGGGACAGATGTACGAGTTCCGCGTCGAAGAAAAGGGGGTACGTATACGAGGGCTGAGTCGGGAATTCCTGCGCCATATTGATCATGGCACCTCACAACAGCAGAATTAGGGACATACCTCTGTATAAAAGACGCGATTCTTGACCCCAGCTTTGTAATTGGAGTCAAAAAAGTCAAGAATACGTTCAATTTGGTCTCCGGAAGGCAATATCCCCCAAGTGTGCATCTTGATCAAGCTCTCAAACACATCCTGCCGAACTATCGTCGGTGAGAAGAGATAGGAAAATACGAGAGATAAGTGCTCACTCGTGATACTGAGCGATTTGTCGGTCGCAGACAGGACATCCATCTCACCACGGCTGTATCCCAAGGCGTATTCGAGCGGATCGCGCTGAAGGATGCCTTGAGAAAAACAGGCGTTAATAATGAACCATTCTCTCACTTTGAGAGTCTGGAAGCAGTAACAAGGTATCGGGGTGGCGATCTTTTTGGAGGCGGCATCAATGAAAATATCCTCAAGTGGAATCGCTGCGTCGTGGGTCATGGTGATGGTAAGAACGTGACCGCTGAACGATCGCGATTTGAATTCTGCAACGTGGTTCTCATGAGTCGGTAGGTCGG
>QLPD01006684.1:0-11311 GCA_003314085.1 Hymenopellis raphanipes | reverse complement strand
TAAACTCGGTTCCACGCATGTTGAGCTCTCTTGGTTGGATGTTAGGGTTAGATTCCGGTTAGAGTGGTATAAATTTACTCCTTCATGCCAGAGACATATGCATTAGAGATATTGGAACGATCTAGATCTTCCATCATGATATCAGCGTTGAACTGTATTGTTGCAATAACCCAAGGAACAAAGCACTCACAATTTGTGAAATACTATTGAGGCGGGTATTAGAGACTGTCAGAGTTTCGGCGGCCAAAAAATACCATAAGGCAACAATAACTGAGGATAAACCAGTCTATCTTGAAAAGCAGTTTGGATTCCTCCCTGGTACATCAGGAAAATGGTACCCCGGTAAACTGTCAGCAATAGCCGTAGAATAGTGCATATCTACCATTTACGAATGGAATACTTGGAATAGCCATGATAGTCAACATTTGACTATTTAAAATGGTCCCCCCGTCAAATAGTCATGATTAGCTATGAAATCAGTCATGAAATCTGTAAGATGTTAGACAAACTTCCCTCAAGAGAGTCATAGATTCATGGCCAATGAGATATGGATTCACTCCAGCTTTCAGGCAGGTAGTACGATGAGGCACAGTGCCGTGTGGCGTGACATTGAACAAACGGATACAGGTATGCTACGGGTACGACTAGTACTAGCTTCGAATAACGGACAAGGAGGCCAGCGCGCGAGACTGAAACGAAATGGAAGCAAACGCGACATATTTTGATGGGCAGTACATAACCGATAACATCCCTAAGCTTCGTCATCGTCGTCGTCGGCGATGGCATCCCATTGGGTGGCGGCGATGATCTGGGCATTCGAGAGACCATGAGTAGCGACAGGCTGAGCACCACTATATCAGAAATCATCAGTACAAGTTCCCGAAAGCAAAACAAAACGAACGTGGCAACTTGGAAGAGATCATGCATCAGCTTGTGGTAATAAACAGTCTTCCGTTCCCTAAGGGCTTCAAGCATCGAAAGATGCGACTTGAAGGCGCCCTCAACGTTATTCCCAGAGAAATGGTCCTTGGAGTTGCGCGAGAATTCCATCAGAACAGCGTGGAGCTATCATCACTATTAGTTAGACGGAACAACAGCAATAGTGTGCTTACGGCGGTGAGAACGAGGGCGAGCATCAGTGCCGGGACCTCACGCTCAAGCGAGCGCGGGCCTTCAGTGAATGACGAGGTCAGGGTATCCGCATATTTGAACAAGGGGGACGATCCGGCAGTCTTAGCAAGCGTCGCGTTTACCAACAGCTGCACGACTTCGGCACGATAAGGCTTCGAGAAATCAACAGCTCCCTGTGGATGGATCAGTCTGGGGATCAGAAGGCAAACAAGACTAACCGTATCCGGATTGAGCCCACAGTGGTAAGAGAGATCATCGAGCATCGCTTTGGCGCGCGCGCGACCGGCGTCGGTCTTGTTCAGCTGGAGATGAGCGGGGGCAACAGCAGTCGCAGCTTCCTTGTAAGTCGAGCGGTGCGTGATTAGACGTTGAGAGACCTAGATGGCAGTCCAATCAGTTACAATACAGAAGGAAAATAAGTACGCACGTAGCTTGCGAGCGGGATGGCGTACTCCTCGTCTTCCTTGAGTCGATTGCAAACATCGTTGTCATCGGAATCTAAACCAGAGTCCGCGGCGGTGTCGACAAGCGCCTTGAACGCAATCGCATCGAGACCACCCGCTGAGAAGGGTTCAGGCTTGAAGGTCTTGTCGCGTCCTAGAAGGAGATCATGGGCGGTGTCCATGGCACCAGACATGAGTCGGTCGATGACCTTGCTCTGGTTCTTCTTGCCCATGACGATGCGGCTACCAATCTTGGTGGTGACGAGCTCCGTCCGAGATTTCCAGACGCGGGGCAAGTCTATCTTCGCGGGGACGTCGTCCTCATCAGCAACAGCTGGAGCAGGGGCGGCAATGACCGGAGCAGGGGCAGCCTGAGCAGTGCGCTGGGATTTGTCCTTGCGATAGATGGGACCAGGAGGATCGTTCGCCGGGAACTCGGCGTACTGCGATGAACGATATAAGTACGAATAGATGAAATCAAAGAAGCCATACCTCGCGTTGTAGCAGTTGCTGGTTCCCAAGCTTTGGAACCTTGCGCCGTGGGGCTTTCGAGGCGTCATCTTCTTCTTCAACGCCGTCCGTTAGATCCCAGTCCTATGCCAGCATGAAGCCAATTTCAACGAGTTAAGCATACAACTCACCCGGGCAGCGTCTCTAATCTCGTTTGTCATCTCGTCGCCCGAAAGGTCTATCCCGTGTCTGGCAAATATTTCGATGATTTTGTTATCCGAGAGTTCCTCTTGTCCGGGGTAGTAGTCATCGGCTTCTTCCTCGTCCTCGTCCTCGTCGAAGTCGCGAGTCAGGTCGATAGAGGACTTGCTCGAGGCCTTGGACCTGTAGTCCTTGAAGGCACGAGCGCGGTCGTTGTCATAGTCCTCGGCGTCGTCTTCGATGTCGGAGTCTAAGAGGGAGGATGATTAGTCAGCCACCCCACACTTACCCCGCAACTCCCACCACGTACCGACGCGCATCGACTTGCTGCTAGACTTGCGGCTCATGGCCTTTTCCACAATAACAGCACTCTTGAAAAATGGTAAGAAGGAAAATTCCTTGCATGAACACGAGATTTTACCTCGTTGAATAGGTCCTTGGCCTGAATAGCGGAAGCGGAGGCTCTTTCCTTTTGGCCAACCATGTGGGCCTCTGGCAGCTCGTCATCATCGCTGTCGACTCCGGCATGATCAGCATCTTTTTCTACCTCGTCTTCGGACGCGTCGTCCTCTAGCGCGGCGCGTTGAGCCGCCTTACTTTTCATGGCAGCAACTCTGGACTTCATGTCCAATACGAGGGCAGAATCAGCCTCTATGTTCCATCGTGAGTGTAGTGCGAAAGTATATGACTCTAAGTCTTACCTTCGGGTACAGCTGGCTTCGGGTCTGCGACCTCGGGACCATCCATCGACGGTGCCTTGAACGTGGCGGCATCTATTCCTGGGTTGTGAATAGTTCTTCACGGAGGATATCATCAGACTGACCTTTTTCCTTGTTCTGAATAGATGTCTTCGCCTTTTTGTGACCCGCAGTCACCAGATTCTTAAGACGTGCGGCGACGGTCTCCTTCGGTGGTCCTGATTAACATGGTCAGTAAAGTTCATATCATACATTAAAAGAAGTACTAACCCATACTGGCAGTGCTCTTTTGCGATGCCGATGACTCGGAAATTTTGCGCTTACGCTGCTGTGGGATCGCGGCCTCCCAAGCCTTTGAGGCGTTGGTCTTCGACTTCCGGGCCGACGCTGGAATATGTGTCAAGACCGCGAAGGACATTGTTAAAAAAACTACGAACGTGTGCGGCCGAGCGGGACGTCGTCCGTGCTCTCTGAGACGAGAACTGTGTCCTTTTTACCGCCTTTCATGGCGGCCATGAGAGTTTGGAGTTTGTTGGATTTTGGAGGCATAACGACTGGGCGGGAAAATCAACGAGCGACTCGAACGATGTTGGTGAGCGACGAAAAGAGTGAGAATGAGTGATGGTGGTTGGTGGAAGGAAGAAAAAGCGACTTTGACCTATTTGTAAGTTCTGTCGCCACAAATTTCAACTCGGCTGAATCAGGATCCTCCAGTCAGCCAATCAAGTCCCAGTAATTCGTTTTCAGCGACGATGGTGGTTGGTGGAAGGAAGAAAGAGCGACTTGGACCTGTTTGTAAGTTCTGCCGCCACAAATTTCAACTCGGCTGAATCAGGATCCTTCAGTTAGCCAATCAAGTCCCGGTGATTCATTTTCATCGATAATAATCGATGTGCACGGCCGACGGACCGTGCGTGCATCGGCCGTCAATGGTTGGTCTCGACTTGTGGCCAAATTTCTCTCCACGACGGTTTTCCCCCACTGCCCCCAGTCTCTCCCGATGGCTACATCCTCTAGTTTCGTTTGCTCTGCATGTGGACGCGATTTTAACCGGGAAAGTAACCTGGCGCAGCACTGGACCAAAACGCGGAATGTGGCATGCCTTCAGGTTGCAGCCGACACCAAGGCGAAGCTTCGTCGCAGCGCCGTCCTTCCACGCCGTAATTTACCACGCTCACGCCGCTCCCTTTCTCCTCCTCCTCCACGACCATCTCGCTCGCCGTCTCCAAAGGTGGCGGCGCCAGTGCCGCCAGAAGTGCCAGTTGACTTCGCTGGCGATATCTTTGGATCAGCCGAGGATTATACTGAGGCTGACTTTCCCGGTCTCGGCGACGACGCAGGTCTTGATTCCGATAACCCGCCGCCCGCTTCAGATGACGATGATAGCGAGCCCGATGATGCTGCTCCCAGTGGTCCAGGATGGGAACCACCTCGCCGTACAACTGTCGAGGATGCTCCAGACGACGATGACGAGATGGATGTAGATAATCCACCTCGGGATGCCTCTCCTTCCCCTCCTCCTCCTCCCCCACCACCAGCTGCCGAACCCACTCGTGATCCAGCGACCGCTGCTCGCGAGGCGACCGTCCATGTTACTCATTTCGGTGGTCAGGCTGGCTTACCTATTGCCGACAAGCCCGCTACCTCCCACGCATACCTCAAATATGAGGATGCACTGCGTAAAGGCAAGGATAAGCCACGTCCGGGGCCGTATGGGCCATTTGAGACCGAGATGGAATGGAAGGTTGCAGAGTGGGCCAAACTTGATGGCTCGAGCGCGTCCTCCTTCACGCGTTTGTTGTCTATTGCGGGCGTCAGTTTGCTTACTTATTCTCGAAACTTCTTGGTAACTGACTAAATATTTTACAGCTCACCGACCGTCTCGACCTCTCATACAGGACGGCTAAGCAACTCAACGACATCATTGACAAGAAATTGCCCGCGACGCGTCCAGAATTCGTTGCTGAGGAAATCGTCATCGCCAACCGGTCCTTCGATGTATACCGCCGTGATATTGTCGCCTGTATTCGGGCCTTGTACGGTGACCCGAAGCACAACGAATACCTCTGTTTCGCCCCCGAACGACATTATACTGATGCTGACAAGACTCAACGCTTGTATCATGACTTTCATACGGGTCGTTGGTGGTGGGACACACAGGTACTATATTCTCTTCTTTCATGATACGTTATTCATGTACTTTCAGATCGCAGTCGAGGCAAAGACGCCAGGCGCTACCATCATTCCTGTCATCCTGTCGTCTGATAAGACACAGGTGACACTCTTTCGCAACAAAACTGCCTATCCCGTTTACCTTACGATCGGGAACCTGCCCAAGGACATTCGTCGCAAGCCTTCTCGAATGGGGCAGGTTCTCGTTGCCTATCTACCGACAACAAAATTAGAGCACATCAAGAACAAGGAGTCTCGTCGTCGCTCGATGTGCAACCTGTTTCACGCGTGCATGCGCCGGATACTGCAGGGATTGAAGGAGGCTGGTATCAGCGGTGTGGTCATGCGAAGTGGTGATGGAGTGGCCCGTCGCTGCCACCCCATCTTTGCCGCCTATGTTGGGGATTACCCCGAGCAGGTTCTCGTGACGTGCACATACTCTGGAGAGTCACCGGTGTGCGAGTGCCCTAATCATGAACTTGGCGAGTACCCATGTGCTCACAACCCTCGAAATTTCGATGCTGCCGTCGCAGCGTTGACATCTATGGGCGCTCCGGATTGGGGTACGCGATGTGCCAACGCGAACATCAAGCCTGTTCAACACCCCTTTTGGGAGGACCTCCCCTACGTCGACGTATTCCGTTCCATCACGCCCGACATCCTTCATCAGCTTCTCCAGGGTGTTGTCAAGCACCTAATCGGTTGGATTACAGAGGCTGTTGGTGCTGATGAGCTCGACGCTCGTGTTCGCCGCCTACCGCCTAACCATGCCATTCGTCCCTTCCTTAAGGGTATATCGACTCTCTCCCGTGTTAGCGGGACCGAACATAAACAGATCTGCGCCTTCCTTCTCGGTGTCATTTCCGATCTTCCCCACTCTGCCGCCATGAACACTGATATGATGCATGCTACGCGTGGCATCCTCGACTTCACCTACCTCTCCCGATATCCGGTGCATAGCGAAGAGACCCTTCAGGAGCTTGAGGAATGCCTCACCGAGTTCCACGACCACAAGGACGTCTTCATCAGACTCGGCATTCGCGACCATTTCAATATCCCAAAACTCCACTTTCTAAACCACTACGTTCGCGCCATCAGGCTCTACGGCACTGCCGACAACTATAACACCGAGGCTACAGAACGGCTCCACATTGATTTTGCAAAGGATGCGTATCGTGCGACCAACCGCAAGGACGAGTTCAAGCAGATGACTAAGTGGTTGGAGCGACGAGAGAAGATAGTCGAATTTGGGCATTACGTGGAGTGGCGTTGTAATGGAGAACCTCCGCTCACCCCTACATCGACTCGCGAGGCCCTGGCAACAGTGCATATCCGCATTTCATTCGAGGATGTCTCCTGCCCCTACGAGATTAAGATGACGAAACGTCCCTCCGAGAAGTCTGTCCCGATTGATGCAATTGAGTCTCCCTCTGGGTATGGTGCGACGTTGTTCACCGCTGCTCTTGCTCGATTCGTCGTCCAATTTCGTGATCCTTCGCTTACTCGCGCCCGTATTGATGAGGCAGCACATAATATTGTTCTTCCCTTTCGTCGCATTCCTGTTTTCCACCGCATCAAGTTCGTCAACTCGCAGTTCTTTGGCTCTGAAACCTTGGACTCACTTCATGTCTACCCGCGGAAGCTAACCAAGGCTGGGAAGGTCTCCCGCGTGGCGCGATTCGATACCGCCATGATACGTGTTCGCCCGGCGGCCGTGGATAGTACTCGAAAGTTTGATGGTATGTTCTTTGCTCTTGATTGGATCACAAGCTAACATCTAGTGGCAGGTTTACGCATCGGTCGTGTCCGTGTCGTGTTCTCAATTCCACCTCGTGGGATTGAGACGTTGTTCCCGGTGAATATGCAGCCCCCCGAACACCTTGCATATGTGGAATGGTTCAGTACCTTCGCGCCTCATCCGGAGGCTGCTTCGAACATGTACCGAGTCAAGCGCCAGCTTGCAGGTGATGGATCTCCCCTGGTTTCGGTACTGCCGGTCTCTGTCATTGAGAGCAGCGTGCACTTGTTTCCGAAGTGGGGTCGTACCGTACCGGTAGATTGGACCAACGAGAATATCCTCGACCGTAGTAGTAGCTTTCTGTTAAGTAATTACAAAGATCAACGTAGCTTTTTTTTGTACCGGTAATCCTTTCGTGTGATATGTGAATATTTGTGGCATTGAGTTTCTGGTTGTGATAACAGTCAACTAATTCTGAGTATTCCTTACATCTTACTAGGAATAGCTGGATTTTCAAGATTAGTACTATTCCATGAAACATTATCTATATAATACCCCGGAGGGCTTTTCCTGATCATCAGGAAAATGGTCCCTCGGTAAAGTGTCAGCAATAGCCACAGAATAGCACATATCTACCTTTTTCGAATGAAATACATGGATTATACATGATAGGCAACATTTGACTATTTAAAAAGGTCCCCCAGCTCAATTAGTCAAGATTAGTGGTGAAATGTTCAAGATGGAGAGCAAACTTCCCTTATGATAGTACTAGATTCACAGCCGATGAGACAGAAATTGACCTCTTCAATCAGACAGTATGATGAGGCACAGTGCTATATGATTGCAGGCATGGATACAGGTGTGCTACATGTATAACTAGGCAAGCTGCGAATGAAGGTGATGCACAGAATCGAGGACGATACATCCCGATGGCGGGCCAGGCCGGAGCGGAAATCTAGCTGGTCGCGCTGCACACTGTCATGCCGACACATCCTTTAGGGCGATGATCCCAGCCATACGGAGACGCGTCCTCTATAGGTAATGAAACGTACCAGATACGTCGGCAGTCTGGCAGCAAATCGGGAGCTGCGCCTCTAAGGGTCGACAATCTTAGGAAACAATCCGATCAATAGATAAACTCCAAACTAGCAGACCTTCACTAACCTGAGGAGTGGATGCACACTGCGCTGTACTTGGGGAGTAATGTTGCCGGGTATCAGTTCGAGGGTCTGGATGAGATCGGTATTCAGGTGGATCAAGGATCAAGCGATGAAGGAGCGTACATGGGGATGTTGCGGGAATGGGAACTGCCAGAGTCGGAGTGGAGCTTTCTAAAGGTGTTGTTAGTCGGCAACAGTAAAATCAGAGAAGAGAAAAAGGAACACGCACGCTGACTCATTGCCGATTCAACACTCGAACATTGAGTAGGAAACGACATGCGAAAAATCTTGCCCTGCAGCGCGGTGCCTGTATTTAATGAGCATTCTCGACTGCGAGAATGGGTTCATCGGTGGCGGGAACATAGGCTGCTCGTGAATTAGAGGGGTTTCTGGTCCCAAGCCCCAGCTGGTAGTTGCTGCGAGAGATCTGACGAAGAGGACGGGTTCCCAATGCGCATGGAGGAACAGCCTCGGATGCCAGGCAGTGCTAAGGGCCGCCATTCCATCAGGTCAAAAGATGGCTAAGACAGTCAGTAGGAAAAAACGTTGCGGCTTGCCTCAGAGGCGCGGATAACGACAACAGTGACGGTGGAGAGAAAGGAAAGAGCGCGGAAGTCGGAGTTGGAAAACTCGAAATCCAACATGCACGTAAGCGCTTGCACAATGATGGCGTGCTTTGGGCGTGCTTGCGCACGGACCAGATGATCGGAACGGACTTGAAGTTGAACGATTGGATTCTACTTGTAGTCTCCGTGTTCTTTTACCTCTCTGGCGTGGTTCAGCCACTGCGCCCTCGGATACATTCCGGGGCGTATTCTTATATTCGTCTTAGTGACGACAGCACTCAACGACGACGCGCAGCGCGTAAGCCCTCACAAGCGAGGCAGCACTAATATTTTCCTGTTCTTGGACCGTGGACTTGGCGTCGCGCAGGTACGACTGCCTCTGAATTCGTTTCGCATCCCCATTGTCGTCGCGGCACCACTTGGAGTCTTGGACGAGGCTGCAACGCTGTCGGAGGTCATCGCTGGACGTGTACGCTCGTCTATGGGACGGCGTCAATTCTATTTGGCGAAATGTGCCATTGTTCCTGGGGTGGACGGCGTCGCGGACGCGTCCAGCCCCAAGCGATTCATTTCTTGTTTCCGTTCTGTTCATCATCACCACCATCTCCGCACACCTTCTCTTCCCGCTCGTTCGACCCCAGCCTTCGCCAATTTATCGTGCACGTCGGCCGCCGCCTGCGCAATTGCTCGGGCGTCAGCGGCGGGCACGAATCATTAGCTCGGGTATGGCGGTATACCGCGGTATTGTCAGTCGGATCGCGTACCCGTCCCGCGGGTGACCCGACCCGTCATCCCGCGCGTTACCGCCGTACCGTGCTGCTCCTTACACGTGCGGGCATCAGGCCATATCGACACACAAGATGTATTCTGCTATGTGGCCGGTGGCACTATTTGTATGTTTCCAGCAAGATTAATACACTTTTTTCCCATCATCAGCTATTGCAGCAACATAATCCTCGAAATGTGACTTTTTCTTGGACAATCGTGGGGCCAGTGGTAAGACTTCACTATTGCTGACTATTCAGTGAGTATTACAGAAATTAGCTTGATTTTCATGATTTCTACTAATCTGTAACATATTCATCCTAGAATACCTGGGAAGGCTTTTCCTGATGAATTTGCATGAAAGTCACCGAAAATAGCAACCCCGCCATTCCAAGGGTGCACAGCCACCGCAAACGGTCAACCGTTTGACCGTTTGTGCCGAGATGCCGATCGTGGTGACCGTTGAGAGCGAGAGTTCGAATCCAGCGCGTCCCCCCGCTCCCTCTTTTCTTTCAAGTCCAATAAAGAGTTTGTAGTTCAGGTTTCAATTTATGACAGCTCGCATTCATATATAGGTCCTATATGTGAGAGCATAATGTGATAAAGCATGTCGAAACACGAAATATAATAGAATTACTAACTAACTATAGTGAATAGCACGGGTCGGGTGCGGGTCCTCAAGACCTCACCCGACCCCTCCCTACCCCGCACATCACCCGTACCCAAGCGTCGGGTACGGGTAACCCGCTATTCCACCCTCGGGTATGCAATGGGTAGTGGGTGGACCCGGACCTGTGAGGATAGTAGTGTCTTTTCGTGCGCGCCGATGACCCCCAGGCAATTGCACAGGGGTATTCGACGTGCACGATACACATTGGCGAAGCCCCGGGTGCTTGCGAGAGCAAGAACCGCGGCTCGACCAAGTGCAGAAGGGCGGAGGTAAGGAAGGGAATGGTGGTGAAGGGGTAGTGGTGGTGAGGACATGATGGGGCGCGAGGAGACGATAAGTGCGAGGGCGAAGAGAGAGTGGAAAGAGAAGAGCACGTACCGTCTTGAGCTGGAAGCGTCCGCGACACCTTCCAGCCCAGAAGTCCTGCTCCTCGCTTCATTTCTGAGCGAGAACAAGATGGCGCGGGGACAAATCCAGCATCTTCAAGCCCGCCGCCATCGTACCCGAGGTCTGCGGCTGCGCTGGGGAGGCTTATGCGGGCGGCGCGTTACTCGTCGAGAGAGCAGAACGCGACAAAAGTCCATGCAGCCTCGTTCAGAGGGCTTACGCGTCTCAAATCCGCGTTGAATTCCGGAAGCGCGTCAGAAAATGGTGCGTCGCGAAGACGGATACCAGAATGCGCGCCGGAATGTATCCGAGGGCGCAGCGACCGGCGCAAAGCCTAACCGCGCCAGAAAAGCAAAGAGAACAAGTAAGAAAGGCCCCAGAAAACTTTCTGAAGCCGACGAGCACGACGTGAATGCCGTGCTGTGTGGTGGTAAGAGCAGAAATCCGTGATCAGCATCTCATCGCGATCAACCGAACAGCGTTGATGCGATCAATTACCTCAGGTTACGGCACGTCGCACAGTACAATAGCAGCTCCAAAATGATGGATTCAAGCTGGCAAATATATATGTGATGAAAGGTTAGCGTAAAATCAAAGTGAGAGTGGCTCCCAAGGATTTTCCTTGGAGACCGAACGGTCCCTCTATTCTATTTCCCTTGGTGACCGATTTGTCGTGCCTTCGGCACGAGAAACCCTTGGAATGACCGATTTACCCCGAAAATCAGACCGTGGATCACGGGATCAATCAAGCCGTCGATCTCACCCTGTTACGTCACTGGAAACCTTGCTCACGAACCACGCTCCAACCTGACTTTGACACGCTCCCTTCCAATCTTTTAGAACCATGCGGGCGTTCTTTAGAATCACCGCGACTCACTTGTTCATCTCTAATTTCGTGTCCGCTCAACTGTCGTTGCCAGGCACTCCGTT
>QLPD01006678.1:0-19026 GCA_003314085.1 Hymenopellis raphanipes | reverse complement strand
TACCGCAGTTTCGTGCTTACGCGTCTGTTTGTTTCGTTAGGTCGCCGGTCTCTATAGGTTATGGGCCTTTTCCCGAGCCACTAACGACGACACGACTATGGTTTTTACCTACCGCACGCCTATATCTCACCGAACTCAGTCCGCTGCGTTGCCAGCTACAGCCGCGTCTCCTTCCCCGGGCCAGCATCCGCCTCCGGTCATGACTTCAAGCGCCCCGCCGATGTCGACACTTCCTTCATCTGCTTCTGCGACGTTTGGATCGCCCATGCCATCGAACCCCGCTGTTAGCCCTGCTCGTACGTCCAATTTTTCTCGATTTGCTTCTCCGTCCAACGCTCGGAACGCGACCCCGGGTCCGTCCGGCGTCGTTCGCTCTTTTGCTCCCTCTCCATTTTCCTCCAATCAATCCAATCACGTCTCTTCCCAATCGCGTCGTCCCGTTTCTGTTCACAGTGAAATTTCTTCTGTTTCTTCTCTTCATTTACCAGGACCTGTTTCCAATTCGGACATGTCACTTTCTTTTTCTCGTCAACAGCCGACTCGGGAGATGCATCCGCTGCCTCCCAGGCCGTCTCCAGCTACGACTGGTGAGGCCCGGCCTTTGCCACAACCACCTTCGGGGGTTCCGGCATCTTCTTCTCTCCCTCCTCCACCTGCTCACCTTCCTCCACGACCACAAAATGTGCAGATTTTCGCCCCTCAGCTGAGCCTGCCGCCGCGCCCGCCTCCTCGAGTATCTTCCCGCGTCATGCTTTCTACCCGTGGCAATGGGCGCGTGGGGTCTCGCAGTGCTTCTCGCGCGACGAGCACCCGGTCTTCTACTTCTTCTTCTTCTTCGTTGTCTTCACGCGTTTCTTCCATTCGTGTTGGCCCTGTTTCCGTTACTACTCAATCTCTTACCCCAGTTTCCGATCCTGTTCCCCACTATAGTCAGAATAATTCTCCTTTGCCTCCAGTATATGAACCTCCTCTTCCTCACATTGCCAATCCTGTTTTCCCTGAGCAGAATGTTTTTCCTGAGATGCTTCAGCTTGCTCACACTCCTCCTTATTCCCCTCCCTCTGTTTATGTTCAATCTCCTCAACATGTGCCTCTTGCACAGCCGCATCCTGTTCCTGTTCCTGAGGCCCAGCCTCCTTTTAACTTTTTCCATCAAAACGCGCCTAATGCGCAATTTCCTCCGAATATCCCCGTGGCACAGCCACAATTCTTCCCACAACCTGGTTTTGCTCCCGTCCCGCTGGCGGCGCATCTTCAATACCAGCAGTTGGCCCCAAATTTCCCTCTCGCTCCTGTCGCTCCTCCTCAACTTATTTTTAATTTTAATAACTATAAAGATATTCCTGAACTAACGGGCAGGGCTAATTGGGGTCTTTGGAGCAAGTGTATTCAAAATGCGCTTTGGAATAAAACATGACCACCTTTTCTTAAGATGGCTCGGTCGGAACCGAGATAAGATAAGAATCTTAAGATAGAACACCTTGCCAAATTTCACTTCAATCTCATCTTAGCTTATTCTCACATTTGAGGCAGCAAAATTGTATACTATTCATACCTAAAAGCAGCCGAGACACGTATACATCATGCTGCCGATGAGACTCTACTGTACCAGACGAGTAACAACACCATACAC
The DNA here is from genome assembly GCA_003314085.1 of Hymenopellis raphanipes. Taxonomy (NCBI): domain Eukaryota; kingdom Fungi; phylum Basidiomycota; class Agaricomycetes; order Agaricales; family Physalacriaceae; genus Hymenopellis; species Hymenopellis raphanipes. Next base: position 17,393 of record QLPD01006678.1, on the reverse strand, counting down.
TTTAGTATCCCCAATCACCAGAGGTAGCGCTGCGGAAGAGACAGGAAACCACCCTCTCCCGCTGTACCACCCACCGCGAGCACAGTCCATTCTTGAATACAAAACTCCGTACATCTGGTCATACCCGCTCAACGGTACTGCGAACACCAGCGCCCTCACGCTCTCGAAACAATGTATCCCCCAGAGCCTGTACATCAGCTGGCCGTCATCTCGTAGATACCAGTAAGTCGTGAGCGCAGGAAGGAGAGAGCTGGGGCAGAAATACACAAGCAATCTGAAGGAGTGCGTTGAGGAAACGAGAACAAGGCATGAACGTTGAATGTCGGGGAAACATGAAGTTGTCCTCGCTCTGTTCATGGTCGCTGTCGTTGCTGCTGTCAGAGTATCCGTTGTCGTTCCCAGAGAAAGACGACAATGAGAACAATGAAGAAGATGATGAATCCGTAGTCATAGACGCGTGGAACAGGGACACTGGTATATCCTGGACATATAACTATTCCGAATGATGGATAGGGATGGAGAACGTGATCTCGCATCGACGCCGGAAAGCGGGGAAAGCTCGATGGCGAGGAACACTAAAACCATCTTGGAGGAAGGTGGGTTATACCCTTCCCAATAGTCGTGAGCGTGGGAGCAAAATCGTTAAACGGAACCAAATGGCTATTGTTGCTGGTGGTGACCATCATGTCATAACGATCGTTGGAGCGACGACCTCGTACGCGTGCGTCAACGACTGCCAGGCGACACTCGTCATCGTGTTTGGGTGCGTATTGCCCGCGGTTGACCATGGACGATGGCTCAGGTCTGGTTTGGCTTGGTAAAGCGCGAAGGAAAAGGAATCATGACGACCTACTTCTGGTGCGAGCATGTGGACATATTACTGCTGGGGTAGGACAAGGATCGTCTACTTGGCGCAGAAGGAGCCAAGGGGGCTGCGAGAATGGTGCGCATGGACTAGGCGATGTTGAAATATATGATCTCAATGTGGCCGCCGAGCTTCGCCTGCTTGATGAATGTCGGCTGTAGCGGGCAGCGCAAGTGGGAAAAAATGGCACAACGAAAGAATGAAAGTGCGCACCTTGCCCGGCATAGCGGTACCAAAAGCACGACTTGAATGTCGTTCCTGCCCGTCATCCCGTCCTGTCTTCCTCCTGGATCGGCTTCGCGTGTCTTCGTCCAGTCGTTGTCTTCGTGAGGAGACGTCGTCGCATATACCCCTCCCGCGATTGGGTTGACTGGGGGATGTGTCGAAGGTTGAGGAAAGGGGGAATATCGTGGGGGGACCAATGCTGTATGTCGCCGAGTACTTGAACAGCTTAATCTTTTCACAGAGAATGGTAAGAAAATCAGCATATTAAGCAGATAAAATCGACATACCGTGACCTTGTAGTGGATGTACCGGTCGTGACTGAAAACAACAAGAAGATCATCGGTGAGAATTTAGGAGGAGACTAGAGGTGATATTAGCGACAAAGACTAGACAGAAAGAGATCGCAACGCACCAATCCATCGTGGGCGGCCACTATAGATTGCAGTCAACGGTCGTCGTCTTCCAGGCCGTTGAGGGTGAATACTACAGGAATGCAGCAATGCTCACGTTAACCCACAGCCAGCTCGGCGACTATCAATGCCGACGGTTACGAAGTCATCGTCGTGGTCGGGGAGAGAGAAGTTGCTTCCCAGATGACAACTCGTACAATTTAGAGTCCAAGTCGGGCGAGACGAAGATTGAACTGTCGCGTATCTGTTCGGAAAGGCCGTCCTTAACGAAGCAGGGAAAAGCGCACATGCGTGAGAGCGTCAGCGGAAGCCTGGGAGAACGAACGGCCGCCTTTGCGTTCCAGCAAGGATGAGACGTTCCTGGTCGGGTGGGATGTCCTCCTTGTCTTGGGATCTTAGCCTTCGACGATGGATAAGCAGAACGTTACTGTTTCTAACGGATTACTCACCCTGTGGCGGATTCAACCTAGAGGGTGATGGCCTTGCCAGTGAGTCATCATCACTGACAGACGGCTACGGCGTACACCTGGAGCTGGTACCTGTCGAAATCTGAGCAAAGGCAATCTCAAGATTGAGGATCGGAGAGCGTACCGGTGTCGCTTGCATCATCCGCATCATATCCAGAGAAGACAATCACAATGTCACCACTGGGAAAAGGCTATAGTGGCCACTCCATAAGGAGGTCGCGCACTGCGAAGGATACAGGAATCGTCCGCGGCGCCGTGCTCATTCGGCGTCGGTCCCCAAGGGAAACGAAGTAGAGGTCGAGAAAAAAATAAATTCCCTTCGACGTGGGCGATGATGATGGTGGAGAGCAAGGCGAAAAAGTTCACTCGGGTCCACGGATCGGCAATACGGTCCCGCACCGATCACTCAAGAAGTGTACCGATCCGACCGGACCGCGCCATGGGAAGGTTGGCTGACAAACGTGATGGCAATTTTTTCACCTTGACCGGGACCGTCACGTTGCTCCCAGTGCGCCGCTCGTTGATGATAATCTCTCCTTCATCGTTCAACGATCACCTTCGACACCTTCCACGGCAAGGATAGTGCCGACGATGATGGCTTCATCGCCTACCGCGGCCTGACCGACTATCAGAAGACGGTTGGCCCCTGCTCGATATTCCGGGCCTTAGGCGGCTCAGTCGGGAATCGCGTCGCTGTATCGATGTCTTGCGTGACTTTGAAGGCCTCGTCAAGGCTTGGTTGTCCTTGGGTGTCCTGGCAGGTGTGTATTTGACTTGGATTTGAATTTATTACTGATACACATTCAGCGGTTGCACGACTCTACTCCAGTCGATAGGCGGCGAGACACACGGCTTCTACGTCGAGAAAGATGCCCATATCAATTACCAGGGTATGCTTTTCATCATGTCGACAATATAGTTTCTAAGCAGTCGCCTAGGCATTACTTTCCAGAATATGCACAAGGATTTCCGAGGCGAAGTCATATACAACACTGAAACCGATGTTCATTTCCCCAACCTCACTGTTCACTAGACCCTCCCCTTTGCTGCCCGTTCCCGTACACCTCGCACCCGTCTCCCTGGTGTCACCCACGACAGGGTTTCCGACCACATGCGTGACGTTGTCATGGTCGTCTTCGGTTTGAGCCACACCGTCAACACCAAGGTCGGTAACGACTTTGTGCGTGGTGTCTCTGGCGGCTAGTATCGCCGAGGCGGCGCTGAGTGGGAGCCCCCCTTCAGTGCTGGGACAACTCGACGCGTGGTCTGGACAGCGCAACCGCGCTCGAGTTTGTCAAGACAATTCGCCTGTCCACCAACTACGTGGGCTACGCTGCTGTTGTCGCAATTTACCAGGCGTCTCAGGACATTTACGATGTGCATTGCAAAAGTTCTTTGTCGACATGGGCTTCGAGTGTCCGCCGCGTCAGACCACCGCCGGCTTCCTCACTTTGCTCACCAGCCCGCCTGAGTGTCAGATTCGCCCTGGATCCGAGGACAAGATTCCACGTACTTCGCACGAGGCACACAATAACGCGGTAGCACTGCGACGAATGGATGTTGCTTTCCAAGACAATCACCACCCGCCCATGGACACATCGACGGCAGGTCTATCTCGGTCGTGCTTGCTTTGGTTACACGGCAAGTCGTCTGGTTCATCGTCTCCGATCTCTGAACTCCTTCTTCCTTCAGTTCACTTTCCGTAGGATTTGTACTCAACACGGCCGAAGTGTGCTTGTATTGAGGGTCCAAGGTGCGTAACGGTTGTCCGGTAGGCCACCCATCCAATCATTTTACACAACTACTGATGAGCATTTTCAGGTCATATCGCTGTCAATCTCTACTCGAAGGCTCTTGGCTCGCTTTGGTGGTGGCAGCATCTCCGCCCTGGGCGCAGTGCTCTCATCTGGTGGTGAAGGACACGTGCAAGGTGGGGCAGGCGGTGAGAGAGACTGGATCTGCTTACTGCATCTTGGCTCAGGCTACTCATCTTATTGTCAGACTCATCTTACTTGGCTTACTCTTACACTTGGCTTACTCTTACACTTAGCTTACTCTTACACTTAGCTTACTCTTACACTTAGCTTACTCTTACACTTAGCTTACACTTATCTTACTCTTACACTTATCTTACTCTTATTCTTATCTTAGTTTTACACTTATCTTATAGTTCTAGCTTTTATAGTATTGTGGACTATTTGTAGTCTTACCTGTTAGCAGGGGATTACAATTATCAGGTTAAGCTTAATATAAGATATGAGTAAACTTGGACAGTGTTCTCATCTTAAGAATCTTATCTTGTCTTGGTTGCGACCGAGCTAATCTTAAGAAAAAGCGGTCCCCTAGTTGCTTTGGATGACGAGCGGTTTAGGACGTCACATCGCGGAACCCTTGGACGAGAACGACCCTAACTGGCACCCTTTCCGGGTCCCAGTTTATCCGCCCGTGGTCGACAATATCAACGATCGAGCCCAGATGGACGCGTATATGCAGTGGTCGAACAATGATACCGTCGCCTATCAGATCATTTCTACGCGCCTCTCTCCGACCATTGCCGCGTCTATTCCTTCCATCATGAATGGCGGCCTTCCTACGGCACGCGACCTCTACACGTACCTGAACAACACGTATGGCATCGGGCAGGCTACTCTCGCTTACAACGTGCGGGAGAAGATGCGGAACTACCGTCTTCGCTCTCCCCAGGACGCGGAGAATTTCCTGCTGAAGTGGGAGACGATGGTCGACACCTTGATCACCGCGGGTTATCCAGTCGATTACTGCGATGTCATCCTGAACATTTGCCGCAACCTGCCGCCTAACAACACTACTCTTGCGGTTGCGAGCGTCGACATCCAGAATCATATCAACAGACACCGACTGGAAATCGACCACAATTACTTCGTCTCCGCCTGCGCCGATATCCGTAATGCCGCGTCGCTGCCCAATAATGCGCGTCCCTCCGCGAATCCTTCCCAGAGTGTTCCCCCTTCCCAGACTCCCCGTACAGATCTTCCGTCTGCACCAGTCGCACCTGCTGACACTCGCCGCCAGAACAATAATAACAACAGACGTCCCAATGATCGTCCTGCTCCCCGAATGGACCAGCGTCCAGCGCCTGATGCCATGCTTTCGGATGTAACTGATATCACGACTGGGACGGTTGATGATGGGGGTGGCGGAGATCCTGGGGGTGATGTTGAGATGAACGTAGAAGAAGTGTTGCTATCGATGGAACGGAACTCAGCCGAATTACTCGCTTACGATGAAGATATTCACCCGAATGATCATTACCTCTTTTCCGATTATTCGTTCGTGTCTGTAAGCGCTCCCGTCGATAAGTCTGGCACCCATTACCTCGATAACGCCGATAAACCGGATGTCATTGCCCTCGCGAAGCGTATACCAACTCTCGCTGACTCCGGTTGCACAACACACATCTTCAAGTCTAAGGACGTATTCTGGTCATACTCGGCCGACTCTTCCATCTCTGTCAGGACTGCGAACTGCGGCTCACTACCCACTGTCGGTCGCGGTGAAGTACGTTTGAAGGCAAAGTGCGATGATGGGAAAAATGTCATTATTCGCCTCCGGAATTGTCTGCACGCGCCTGACGTTCCCTTGAACCTTGTCTCTGTTGGTGCCCTCACAGAGCGAGGCATGGCCATCACATTTCAGAAAGGCGTCACGTTCTTCCGCTTTCCATTGGCTGACCCGGAATTGGGTGAACGCTACTTCACTTGTCCATCCACGCGTCGTCTTACCTTCATGGACGTGGAGATCCTGCGCCCTGATCACCCCCCTACGGCTCACATTGCTGTACCTACGACTCCCTTTGTTAAGGCTCGCCCCACCGTCGTCGTCTGGCATAGTCGCCTTGCTCACCCTGGCCAGTCCACGACAGAGGATGCTCTCACCAAACCCTACTATTCTTCTACCCCTACTGTGGCCGGACCTATCACAAAATTTGTCTGTCCACCATGTCTGGTAGGAAAGCATCCTCGCGGTCCATATCCTTATGTTGGCAATCGCGCTAATGCGCCGCTCGACCTTCTTATGATCGACATCTGTGGCCCCATGCCTGTTCAGTCCCCGCGGCATGAGCTCTACTTCCTGGCCATGTTGGATGACAATTCTTCCTACGGCGATGCAATTCCAATTGTCCGTAAGAGCGACGCGTTCACTGTTGTCTCTACGACAATTTCTCGATGGGAGAAGTCTACAGGGCGCGTAGTCAAGCGTGTCCGCTGCGATAACGCGAAGGAGTTCGTTGAGGGCCCCCTTTGTGCTTAGTTCAATGAAAAGGGTATCACGGTTGAGGCCACCGTGCCTTACTCTCACCAGCAGAACGGGAAAATAGAGCGGTTCATTCGGACGATTGAAGAGCGAGCTCTTGCACTCATCACGTTCGCCGGCCTACCTATGTCATTCTGGGCGGATGCTGTCCGGACGACTGCTTATCTCCATCGTCGCCTTCCAACGTCGACACTGAGCTCTAACACGACTCCATTTGAGGCTATGTACGGGACAAAACCATCTATTGAGCATCTTCGGGTATGGGGGTGCCGCGTGTTTATTCAAGTTCCTCAAGAACTACGCGCGAAAATGGGCAATAGGATGGTCGAGGGTATCCATGTCGGATATGAAGAGAATCGGAAGGGTTGGCTCGTTCGCGACCTCAAGGGGAAATATTGGTTCGCCGATCAAGTCGTGTTTGATGAACTTACGCCTGGCAAGCTGAGTTCGAAACGCCACTTCTTTGACCCCCCACCTCGTCACCTTTCCCTCGCTCCTGACGATCACACGGAGCCTTCTCTTCCCGAAACGCGTGTTCTGCGTTCGGATACTCGCCGTCTCCAAGACGAGGCCCACGTCGCTGTCTACGACTGGCTTCGCGACGTGCGCTCCCGGCATGGCAACATGTATTCTCCTTCCTATCAGGATATATGTGACTATACTGCCCTATATGTATTCTCGGCTCTTTCTACTCCGGAACCAGAGTACCTTGTCCGGTGTCCCCTCCCACCCGTCCACACTCCTCTCCTACACCCCGCCCCGCTTCCCACACTCAGCTCGTGCTTGGGACCTCTCCAAGCCCCCGTTGGCATATGATGAAGCCCTTGCTCGCCCGGACGCACCTAGTTGGCGTACTGCCATGGCTGCCGAGCTCCAGTCGATGAAGGACCTCGGCGTATTTGAGCCGTGTGAACTCCCTGCTGGTCGGAAACCTATTGGACTACGCTGGGTGTTTGACTATAAATATGACTCCTTCACTAATGCCATCCTCTCCCATAAGGCTCGTCTTGTCGCACAAGGTCACCGACAGCGTCCTGAGGATTATGGCGAGACAACCGCTCCCGTCGCGAAGATGACCAGTATCCGGATTCTTCTTGCGACGGCCGCACACCAGGATCTTGAATTGAATACATTCGACGTCAAGACTGCTTTCTTGAACGCTACTCTAAAGGAAGAGGTATACTTGCGTCAGATACCGGGGTTTCCGGAATCTGACCCAAGCACTGTCCTGCGCGCTTTGCGTGCCTTGTACGGCTTGAAGCAGTCTGGTCACGAATGGTTCGCCGAGATTTCTGGGACGTTGCGAAAGCTCTGTCTTTACCCTTCGCCTGTTGATGCGGGTCTGTTTTATGGTCGCTGGGCTACTTCACCCTCCTCCGATATCCCCATGCCCGCCGATGGTTCCGATCTCTTCATCCTCCTCACTCTGCACGTCGACGATGGGCTGGTGGCGTGCAATTCTGTCGCGCTTTACACGTGGTTGATTGCATCCATCAGGAAGGAGTATCAAGTCAAGGATCTTGGTCCCGCGAACTCGTTCCTTGGGATGAGTATTACGCGAGATAGAAGTGTTAGGAAGCTTTGGCTTGGTCAAGAAGGTTATGTGTCTGATTTACTTACATCTCATAATATGCTACAAGTTCACCCTTCCCCAGTTCCCCTACGTACAAAACTCCACAATCTCCCACCTGCACACCCCAACTCCCTCCCCGACGTGAAGGACGCCGACATCACCAAAAAGTACCAAAGTCTCGTGGGATCCATCCTTTACCTCGCAGTTTGTACGCGACCCGACATCGCCTATACCGTCATGGCCCTCGGCGCGTACAACTCTTGCCCCACTCGAGCTCACCTCGTTGCAGCCAAGGGTACTTTGCGTTATCTTGCAGGTACCCGCTCTCATGCCTCAGAGTATGGGGGTGATTTGCTCAATGAAAAGGTCGGTCCCGATGCGGTCGTCCGTGCCAACTGCGCCTTCACCGATGCAGACTGGGCCACGGACGAGTCTGATCGTCGAAGCGTGTCCGGATATGCCATCTTCCTTTATGGCTCCCTTATCTCCTGGTCGAGCGTTAAGCAGCGAACAACAGCGCTCTCCTCGACCGAGTCAGAGTACATGGGAATAGCTCATGTCATGAAGGAGACTATCTGGATGCGACTGTTCACTTCGGCACACTCCCTCCCCATCCCACGTCCATTCCCCATCATATGCGACAATCAAGGCACTATCGATGTCGCTCGCTCACCACTCAATAATTCGTCTCGGATGAAGCATATCGACATCCGTTACCATTTTATTCGCGAGCATCTGTCTTCCGGCGAGTTCTCACCACACTGGGTCTCGACTTCGGACATGACAGCCGACATTCTCACCAAGCCGCTATCACCACTATTACACGCGCAACACTGCCGGTATCTAGGCCTTGTCGCTCGTGGTCGCAGCACGGATGGGGGTGTGTTGGAGTGATTCCTTCCATTAACCACTCCGTCTCCGTTATCTTATCCGTGCAGTTTCCTTACTCGTCCAATCGCCTCCTCATCTCCACTCCTTCCATTTATAGATAGATTACAGGCCCCAGTATATATACCTGTCCTTCCCCAAACCTTTCCTCAGTCGTTTTCTCTCTGCCATTGACTGAGGAGGTTTGTCTACCTATTTTTTCCTTCCCGTTCCGATGACTTACGATACCGCAGTTTCGTGCTTACGCGTCTGTTTGTTTCGTTAGGTCGCCGGTCTCTATAGTACCGACATACTGACGAGCGCCTCGTACTTATCAGGCTCCCCGGCGTCGCTTCTGCGCCTGACAGAAGCAACGCGTGAAGCACTTCACAAGGTGGAGGGCGATTTGTGGGTTCCATGGGCGGTGGCGCAACAGCGTCATGCTCGGCAGAAGGTTTCCACATCTATCAAGTATGTTTTTTCCGCCTTAGACGGCAGGATGCTAATGGCTGGTATTAGCGAAGGAATGAAGAGTATGTCTTCGCCTGATTTGTATTGACTGTGCTGACCTCATTCCCAGAGTACTGGTTGGACTTGGGTCGAAGTGCTCTGTTCGAAGGACGTACGTTGTGGGACTGTATTTCTCGTATCCATAGGGATGTATTACTGGTCTGGAACTTCCACGATCCTGGGGATGTATGTTGTCTAAGCCTCATCTAAATCTCCACGATCTGACGTTGGTCTTATGTAGCTTCTCAATGGGCTGGACTTCTGTCGTCGTATGCTTGAGGCTGTTCCCGTTCCTACGGCACAAGGGTGAGCTTGCGAACGAATAATGAGCCTGTCCTCATATCTGCCTTCATTAGTGGTGCCTTTTGGCCTGAATCAGATGTTATCATCTCAATCGGTACCGGATTCACGGGAGGGCCCGTAACCCAAATTGCAGCCAGTCTGGCAGTTCTAGGTCTTGTGGGCAAGTTCGTTATTCAGAAGTATCGAGGAGTGTATGTTCTTGCGTGCCCGAGTTATGCTACGACTAATATTATCGCGTAGTCCAGAGGTTGCTCAAGCCTTCGCATCATATATTATCAGTCTCACCCTTGTGCTACATCGTCTCTTTCTGGACACACTCGCAGTCGAGCCACCACGACCAGTTACAGCAGATCTCATCTCTGGTGCGCTGGAGGCATCGTTGAACCCCTCCACTCGAAGCAAAATTGAAGCAAGAATCAGTCAGTGGACATCTTCTGGTATTCTTCAGGTGGAAACGAAGATTGAAGCATTCATTGAGGAATTATTGGGAACCGAGGGGACATAATGGAATGGAGGCAGAGAAAGTTTTCACTTCGCTTTTTTGTCGAACTCGGCGATCGTACATATCAATACCAAAGTCGTTTCTTTGTTTCCTCACAAAGGGTGTGGACGCTTCGGCAGAGCCTAGATGTTCAGAAAGAATCGTGAAGCATTCAGATGGGTAGTTATCTCGAGAGCTCACTGCGGTGCGTTCTGTAAGCAACTATCAAGCGCCGGGCACATTTTCAAAGGTCTCACGTCGACTCGAGAATATGGAAGGTGCCGACTTCATGCCAAGACTTTTTCATTGACTAACTAAGAATTTGACTTCCAACATCCAACAGCCATACTATATATGTGCGGCCTATCGCACAGCTAACCTCGCCTTCAATGCTGAGTACCAGGCCTCCTCCACCTACATGCGCTCCTACCTTCCAAATGTCAGTTTCGGTGCGTCGTGCCCAGGGAGACGATGACGGACGCCTTGAATCCTGTGTTAGAGGCTCATAAGACCACTTGCTCCTGCCCAGTGGCTCTCTGTGATCGTCTATGGCTTTCGGTCTCAGAGGGCCCATCCGGCGCGCTCCCAGAAGACAACTACCAGGCTGATATGGATACGAGGGTGACGCAGCATAGGGAGTCTATGATCTGGTTTGGCTCATCTTGGAACCTGGAACCTGGTGAGCCATGTCGTCGTTCCATTACAGTTTTCTGGCTCATGGATATAAGATTATTCTACAGTGGATCTTACTGCTTCACTTGCGCGCGCATTCCCGAAACCTTCCGTAAAGACTATTCCGCCGTTCGTGTCTGTCCGATCCGGCCTTTTGACAAGCAGCATTGGCCTGGCAAGTCCCCTAGTACGTATCTTCCAGGTCTTTTTGATGCATGACAAGTGCTTAAACATCGTAGTGTCTTCCACCTTCCCACATTAGCTACCCTGCCGCCGTCAAGCACGTTGGTGCTGTTTGGATTGACAAGACGCTGGCCATCCGCGATCTGGACTCTCTCTCGGGGCCCCTTCGTCGTCCAGCTGGGTTCGGAAAGTCGTGTTTCGGCGCAATGGAGTACCTCCACCACTATGCTTCACTATATTTTGATAGTCCTTTCGACTACCTGTTCAACGCCACGAACCTGTATCGGTTAAATGCTGTTAGTCCGCTTCCTCGGCGCTCGCTGAGCTTGTACTTTGATCTTGCTCAGCTCTATACAGGGCCCATTGAAGACTTCAAGACCACTCTCTTGACCTATGTCGAGACACGCATCTCAACCTTTATCGGCCAGTATAGTCCATTCTTTGAAAATGACGTACAGTATCCGCACTGAAACGCTACCCACCGTCACTGCACAAGGACGGTTATCTGTGTGTTCGTGGTCTCGAAGTAAGCATCTCCATTTTCTCAAGTTTACGCACCGAGCTGACAGCGATCCAGCACCTTATGGGGCAGTCCAATTGGCGCCTGTACGTTGTGATCGATAACTACGACGCGCCAGCTCGTGCCTATGAAGGGTCATGAGGGCTCTCGATTCCGTTCTTGTTCGTCCCCTCAGGGATTTGAAAGGTTTGGTCGTTCACGGTCTCATTCTGGGTACTTATATCGATGGAGACGACGTTGATCCTGCCGAAGAAGAGGAGGAGGGAGAGGAGGAGAACTGTGACTCTCCAATTGCCTGGAACCAGATATCTGTCGACCGTACGCGGCTTTCCGCGGACAAGATTGCTTGGTTTTGCAAGGCCGTCGCACCAACGGACTATCTGATATTTGGTCAGGGTGCGCAGTTACCAGTTTTCCTTGGAGCCACACCGATGTACAGCACGGGAGATGTTATTGATGCTATTGGTAACAAGCAGAGTAACAAGTGATATACTTTGTGTCAAAAGATCGTACATGGACCATAATAAGGACGTTACTACTTGAACGTTTGAAGCTTGAAGCTTGAAGGCGCGAAAAATTCAAATTTAACTTTGTGCGCAACAGCATGATTGAACAAGCCATAGACAAGCGATACAGATGCTGAAGGCTAGATTCTTGGTGTCGACATGGGGATCACAGAAGACGTGTTTGACACCTGGACGTGATGCGTTCCAGCACCAGTTAAAGAATAAACCATAATCTGGACCGATACCGAAGTGTTCTCGCCCTTAATCTGCGCACTGCTCGTACCGTAGAGCCACTCCTGAAAAGTATTGAGCAAGAAGGGCGTTCGATCAGAGGAGAGAAGCTTGCCTGGAGAACTGCAAATACTTGATGATGTAGAAGGCCGTCCCCTTCTTAAAGAATTTCTTCAGAACTGCCTGGTTCTCCATATGCCACTGCGAGTATGAAGGAACCTAGTGGCCGTTTAGAAATTCCACAGAGGGAAGGGACGTATGCGCGCACGGCGACCCCTGCGATGCAGAACCGACGCCGGTTTCCTAATATAGCGGCCTCACCCATGCCACAAGTACATACAGAATCTCTGGCCTCCGCAATAAACCGGGGGAGCAGTTGTCGGATATTTTCTGTTACTTGGGCGTAAAGTTGACGGGTGGGATCTCCGTCTTGAGCGTCTTCTGAGGGCGTGGTGCATGGGAGGATGTGGAGCGCTTACAAGCGGAGGCCGCACTTGGCACAGTGGTTGTGTCGCGTTCGTTGAGGATCGCGTGCATAATGGGGTCCTGATTGCACCACTCTATGTCTACATCGTGGTGACGGAGGAGCGCGACGTCGAGCAGATCCACAGTGAGATTGAGCTCCTTGTCCTTTTGCCCGGGTGTCTGTATCTGTACGAACGCGATGAGAACGTTGTTGGGGTGAGAGAGGCGCACGCACTTCGGTTTGTTGCCACAGAGGGCCGTAAGCAAATTCGAAAGCGCCAGACGTGTCAACATGATGGCAGCCGCGGCGAATAGTGTTAAAGGTTGGCAGCGAGCTGCTTTGGTACTAGCGCTACGCTTTCCCGGAGACGCGCAGGTTGATCTGCCAGAACCGTGTGAGGGCCCTTGAAGTTACGACGTCTAGAGAGTGATGGACCAACAGCTCACCTATTTATCTGCCGAACCGTCAACAAACGCACGCCAAACACATCCACACGCCGCCTACACGTGAGATTGTTGAAAGTATGAAGGAACGAGCGCGTTATTATTTGCCATTGTTTAGTCTTACTCGCGAGGTTCAGTACTTTAGATGCCTTACTATGACAACTAATTTGATTGCAAAGTTACTTGGCCAAGTGTAATGCAGTTCTTATAAACCAGTGTCTTCAATTTCAGTGATTGAAGCTTGAAGCTTCCGATGTTCCGCGCACATTGATGGAAAGTAGAGCGCACACCATATTGAGGCCAACAAGCGTAAGTCGAAGGTAAAATAGACCTTATAGCATAGAGTGGGTGAACAATGAGATGAGCGCTGAACGAAGTGCACAGGCGCGCAATCGGCAAGACTACCGGATTGTGCCTGGATAAACCCCTGTATAAAGCCGTGACCTCTTTACAGTGGCGTATCCAATTAAGCCCTAACCCTAAGGCAGTGCTCCTCGATCCCCGCCAAAAAAGTGCGGCCAAGAAACGAACCAGCTCCGAGCAACCCGTGTACCCGTATACGTACAGGTCAGCATTGAATCCAGTTGGCCATGGGTAACTGCGGCCTAGTTATGTTTTTCGTGCCCCCCCGAAAACACCCGTGCAATGGCTCGTGTGCTATCGACGTGCACGATGCATGCGTTCATGCAGATGGGGAAGGGACGTGTGATGCAGGTACCAAAGAAACGAGATAGCAGTGATGGATGTAATGAGGTTGGGAACGTAGGAGATGGGAGTGGCGAACATAAGGACAGACACAATGAAATGAAAATGGAAGCGGTATCGGGATGGCGCAAGTGGGGACCGGACGCAGTCGACGGGAAGAGAAGAAGGTGGACGTGGGAAATTTAAGCTGACGTGATCTAATTGCAAGCTCGACCTCTGCGTCTTTCCTGATGAGCTTGAAGACTCTGGGACAAGCTATGGTCCACCGCTCGCAGATATACGTCGTCTAGTTGATTACTGGAAATCCGGCTTTGATTGGCGCGCTCTTGAGGCGACTCTTAACGCTGAACTTCCCCAGTTTACTCGAGACGTTGAGGTCAACAGCTTCGAGACACTCAATATTCACTACGTACATCAAAAGAGTAAGGCGGTGAACGCTCTTCCGTTCTTGTTCGTGCATGGTTGTAAGTCTATCGTTCTTCTTTACCTGCTTCGTTCATTACAATGCGTTATTTAGGGCCCGGCAGTTTTTTGGAAGTTCGCAAAATCCTTCCGCTGTTGACGGCCACTGGCCCCGACCATCCTAGTTTCCATGTCGTAGCTCTGAGCCTCCCGGGATATGGCTTTTCTCAGGTGCCGTCGAAAAAAGGTTTTAGAATCGCCCAACATGCTGAGGTGCGTAGTTTCACGCAGAGATGTGAATGTCACGAACACGCCTGAACACCAACAAGTTGATGTTAGCACTCGGCTATAACGAGTACGGTGAGATGAGGATACTTGGGCCGTTGCAACTCTTGATAATCATGAATCTGTTACGCAAGGAGGCGATTGGGGAAGTTGGGTAAGCCGACTTACTTCCTTCAACTTCCTCACCGGTATTGAGATGGCGCTATAGATTACTCGCGCGACGGCCCTTCAGTATGGCGGCAAACATGTCAAGGCATGGCATACCAATATGCCAGTGTACGTCAAAGTTTTCTCTGTCTCTGAAAGGGTAATGAACGACTAATGGCTCCTTTATGTACGGTTAGGGGAATTCCACCGCCGGTTACTCGTCCTGTTGCCTATCTCAAACATCTGGTGACGCCATATACTGCAGCTGAAAAAGCAGCAATGCAAACTGCTCATTGGTTCGACAAGCAAGGACGAGGTTATTACTATGAACAAGCCACCCAACCACAAACCCTCGGTATGTCCCCGCAACCAACAACATGTAGAACAGCTGTATTTAAGTACTCTTTCAGGATATTCTTTGGCCGATTCGCCCGTGGGTCTCCTGGGCTGGATTTACGAGAAGCTGTATGTCTGGAGTGACAAGTACCCTTGGACCGACGATGAAGGCATGTTATTAGGCTTACGAAACAACACTCGATGCCGCCGACTAACTACGCTTCAGTTCTCACATGGATTTCCATCTACTGGTTTTCCAGGGCTGGTCCTACAGCTTCTCTCCGCATCTATTATGAGACTTATCAGAGCGGGGACGTGGAGCACTTTATACGAGAACGTCCTGCTATTCCAATGGGTATCTCTGTCTTTCCCGCGGAACCTATCATTTCTCCCTTGTCGTAAGTAATGGCTTTGAATGACCAGCATGCCCTCTAACGACCTCTGTAGAAGCAACGGAAATATTGCCTTCACCAATACAGCCCATACGAAAGGCGGTCACTTTGCTGCCTGGGAGACCCCGGATGCACTAGTGAAAGACTTGCATAAGATGTTTGGGAAGGGTGGTCCAGCTTTCTCAGGTTGTTCCTGGTAAAACCGGGTACGATTAGCCGCACAACTAGAAGGATCTGTATTTTGCTCCTTGTCAGAGCTGGCAGTGTCACTGCACTGTTTACTGACAGCGAGAAGCAATCTTACAGTGTCCCTTGCCCATCTCCGAGTCGTCTAGGCGTATCAAATCAATGGCATGGGTCGGTGAGATAGGGTGGCGGGCTGAAATTGTAGACAGGCTCGATTACTACCGGGTAATGCCGAAATACTGGCCTACCACGAGACGACGACAGCACGAAAGTCACAGAGCCTAGCGTCCGCTCGTCGGTCTACTGTGATGACTGTATGCAATCTCGCTCTCGTAAAATGCCCACTCCGATCAAAGAAGTCAGTAGCATCGCCGCATCGAGAGAATCGCTTCGCGTCCGACCTGACTTTCAGCCTGGTGACCTCGATGCACCTGGACTATAAAATCACAAGAGTCTCTCGGTCTTTTCCAAATGATCAACCGCATCCACGATGTCGACTGAGCAACCGTTCAAAATCTCTGTCTCTGACGATAAACTTGACCTCCTTCGCCGCAAGCTCGACCTCTCCATCTTTCCTGATGAGCTAGAGGACTCTGGGACAAGCTATGGAGCACCACTCGCAGATATGCGTCGTCTCGTTGACTATTGGAAATCCGGCTTCGACTGGCGCGCTCAAGAAGCGGCTCTCAATGCTGAACTTCCTCAGTTTACTCGAGACGTCGAGGTCGCCGGCTTCGAGACGCTCAACATTCACTACGTGCACCAGACGAGCAAGGCTACGAACGCCATCCCGCTCTTGTTCGTACATGGCTGTAAGTCGGTTCTTACGCATGACCTGCTTCCTTCATTGACGTCGCGTCAGGGCCCGGCAGTTTCTTGGAAGTTCGCAAAATCCTTCCGCTATTGACGGCTGTCGCTCCCGAGCATCCTAGTTTCCATGTCGTAGCTATGAGCCTCCCTGGGTACGGCTTTTCGCAGGCGCCGTCCAAGAAGGGCTTCAGAATCGCGCAATATGCTGAGGTTGGTCACAAGTTGATGTTGGCCCTCGGGTATAACGAATACGGTGAGATGAATGTGCTTGTCCTGCTGCGAATGGAGACTTAGTAATCATGAATCAGTTACGCAAGGTGGTGACTGGGGTAGCGTGGTGAGTCGACTTCTTTTCTTCACCGGGATTGCCTCGTATTGAAATGTCGATGTAGATCACTCGGGCGATGGCCCTCAAGTATGGCGGCAAGCATGTAAAGGCGTGGCATACCAATTTCCCCGTGTACGCCCAATTTCTTTGTTGAATGGTGAGTGAACTATTAACGACTCGTTTACATCTTAGGGGATTCCCGCCGCCTTTTACTCGTCCCGTTGCATATCTGAAGCATATGGTGACGCCATATACTGCGGCTGAGAAAGCGGGATTGCAAAAGTTTAAAGAGTTCGACAAGCAAGGAAGGGGTTATTACATGGAACAAGCTACCCAACCTCAGACCCTCGGTATGTCTGCACGGCCAACGATATGTGGCGCAATTAAATCTAAGGATGTGCCCAGGATACTCGTTGGCCGATTCACCCGTGGGTTTACTCGCTTGGATTTACGAGAAGCTGCTCTCTTGGACTGACAAGTACCCTTGGACCGACGACGAAGGTGGTCCCAATCATCATGAAACTTGCGGCGCGCTACTGACAACGCTTCAGTTCTCACCTGGATTTCCATATACTTGTTCTCAAGGGCTGGCCCAACAGCTTCCACTCGTATTTATTATGAGACTTATCAGAACGGGGACTCGCTGAACTTCGCACGACAACGGCCTTCTATTCCGATGGGCATCTCTGTCTTCCCCGCCGAACTTATAGTTCGTCCTCTTTCGTAAGCGATGAAGTTCAATGGCCTGCGTACATTCTAACAGTCTAACAAGGTGGTACACGTCGAA
>QLPD01006648.1:0-11764 GCA_003314085.1 Hymenopellis raphanipes | reverse complement strand
TGTGCAATCCGAAGGATTGATACCGTTTCCACGCGCAGGGAGCGGGTGAACGGTACATCTCCCCCCAACCAAAATTTCAATACCGCAGGGATTGAAAGTGGGAAGGAGATCACAAAGAAGCTGTCAAGAAACGGGCCGGAAACGCGTTTGGCGGTGGGGCGTGAAACAACACCTGTCAAGAAGCAACAGCGCGATGTCGGGCACTGTCATCCTTGCTGTCGAAGTGGATATAGCCAAGGATAACGACGCCACGCCTGAAACGGCGGGTGGAGGAGAGGCCAACACGATCGACATCCGAAAAAGGCAATTTGCCGCCCGCAGACGCGCCACAGGACAAGTACTGGGGCAAAGCGCAAAGACAAATGCACGCCTACGCGCCAAATCGTTTAAAAGGCGAAGCAAACCAAGGAAGAACATATCCATTGCATCCAGACCATGTCGCACTCCACACTCCGCGAGAAACCGTTCTTCGACCAGTTCCGCGACTTCCAGACGCTCAAGATCAGCGTCGCCGGGTACGAACCACCCAAAGCTGCCATCAGCGACATCCCAGTCGACGAACAGCGCGCCGGATTGCGCGTCCAAGGACAACTCGCCGCCAAGGTCTTCCAGGCACTCGCCAGCCACGCCGACTTCGGTGCTGGCTCGGGGACAGTGTATCGCAGCATCTACGTTCACCACGTCTACAAGGAAATGGTAAGGCAGTTGTCTTGGCTGTTGAATTCGAGCTGACAAATGCCCAGAGCGCGTTACGGGTTGCCGAGGCGTGGTTTCGCGAGAAGGGCTATCCACTCATTCCCCTCGGCGAGCTGAAAGCTGTCTTCGCCGCGTTCAGGGAGAGGATGGTCGTCCATTACTGGGATGAAGTCCTCTACGCGCTGTTCCTGCACAACCCCCAATTCGGGGAGACTGTCAAGGGCCTCGCCTCCGAACACGCAGAGCTCCGCGTCCAGGCTGACCTGCTCGGAACTGGCCAGCTTGCCGACCACATTACTGGGCGGGCGAGGAACGTGTTCCAGAATGGACCGTACGCCAGCTTCTTCCCTTCCAAGAACGCCGGGGAACACTACGAACACTCCGTTAGAGTCGGACCCACTCTCAACCACTTCAACATCAACTGCGGCTCCGGGGGAGTACGCTTCTCCAGCGACGAGAACGATCCTGGGTACCTTGGTGCCATTGTTGAGGCCACGGCTTACAGACTCGCTGACAGCATCAACGCGTACGCCACCGAGCTGCAGGTACCCGGGAACGAGGTCAAACGGGACCGCGTCGCGCAAACGGGGAACTCCGGCGTCAGGAACGTTGGAGGACGCGAGGAATACGCGCAGCATGGGAAGACGCCTGCCAAGGCACGAGGATCCACTCCCCAGATGATGGGAGATCTCGTTTTTCGTAACGAGAGGGCCCCAGACCACCAGTGTTACGAGTGTAGCGGCCAGACCCCACACGAGCCAGCCGCGAACTGCACACCACGGGCTCATCCTCGTCAAGGCTCCAAGCAGCCGTCCCACAAGTCCGGGAACACGCAGAGGAAACCTACGCCCGCACGATCGGCGCGGGGACCATCCAATGTCACGACGCTCAGCCGCGGCTTCAAGAAGGAAATCGCCCGCAGACGTCAGCAGAGCGAGGTCCAATACATGGGGAGGCGCGGTCGAGATGGGAAGATGCATCCATCGCCCGGGCATATTGCTGTTGGGGAGACGTTCATGTCCGCCGACGACCCTGCTGTGAACACGCCAATACGCTTGTTCGTCAATGAACACATGCAGTCCATTCAACGCTCCATGAATGAGTCCGGCGTGCCAGGTCGCGTCGTCAACGACCACGGAGGTGTGATGGTCGCGTCAGGCTCTGGCAACCGTTCGCGGTCGTCCTCGTATCATCCCAAGTCCGCTATGTCCACGGATTCCCTGCCCGAGCTTATGGAGGTGTCCGAGGGCGATGTAGAGGACGAGGAGGTCGAAACCGAGGTGACCAGGACGGAAGAAATCGAGGGAGAGGATTGGGTCCAGTATAGCCGTACGCCACAACCGAACTAGACGCGACGCGTCCGTAGCAGTAGCGCCAAGATGAGGCGGAGTTCTCGCGCCCGAAGATAGAAATGCGAATGAAAATAAAATTCTTTTAGAGAAAATTTAGCGCGAAAGACTCGCCAACAGACAAAATTAAAACAAAACCAGAGCAAAGAAAGCGCTAGTTTCAAGGAAGAACCTTCAAGAAGGGCCAAGGACGCCCAAGCGATCGTCCAAGGCTCCAACAGACCGAATGTCAAGGATAAAACAAGTTTATTTTACCACGTCGTTGTGGTTTGAGAGTGAGAGACGTTGAGGAGTGAGCGCGGCGCTTAACGGCCTTCGGTGCCGTTAAAGCCGAGATCCGATCTTGAGATCTCCCACGTTCATATAAGAACGGGCTCGGCAGTCCCCATTGAAGCATCCTCGACACTTATTGAGTAATGCGTCGCCAACGCTCTACTTCTTTCCACCACGACCACGAACGGTACAAGAAAGACCGTCGCCGAGACGAGGCAGCGTGGACGGGGATACCGACATCCAACGCCTTGAGAGACTTCGCGCCCAATGGTGAGCTTCTCCGCCCACAAACCAATTGTGCTTGCTAAAGTCCCGCAGACGAAGGACAAGGCAACTTCCAGGTGACTGTGGACGCTTCTCAGCCAGTCGAACATTCTGATCTTTCGTACAGGACAACGGTAACCGTTCTGAGGCCGCGCAGCGCCACGTCCATGTTGGCGCTTACACCCCCGACGGCAATTTTGTTAACTGGGACCCTGTCGACACACAGATGAGCGAGGTCAAGGACAGCGAAGACGTCGAGCGCCTCAACACCGAAGGTATGCCGTCCCCACCGTGTTGGCGCTTTAAACTGACGCTGTGATCCCCTGGAAGATCATCGTGACGATACTCGCGTCAAGATCGAGGACGAAGGACGCATCATCGCCATGCGGCACCGCATTCCTGGTCCGCGAAACCTCGCAGACCAAATCCAAGCTGACATCGAGTCCGCCCTTGGAGCGCATGACCTCCATGTTGGATACGACTCTCGAGCCGTCAGCAGAGACGCCTCGTTGACAGACACGCCGCCCGTCACCATCAGCCGCCAGCAAGCGGAGGCGTTGATGGTCCAGGTACTCGCGCGCCACAACAACGCTAGGCAAGAGCGTCTTCAGGACGTGGAGGCGATCGATGACGGCGTGCAGGCTGGAGGCCCGATCTCCGTAGACGCACCGGTACCCACCGTGACCAGTGAGCTCTCTGTTCTATTTCAATGCTGATAGAGATTAAAACGCGAGAAGCATGGTCCAGAGGCGAGGTTCTCGCATACGCCAACGCTGACGCTGACGGGTGGTACTCCCGGTCTTGGCCAACACTTGAATCCCACGCCAAACGCCTCTGGGAAACGGCGGTCGCAGAAGGCAAACTCGTTGTAAGTACCCCTGCCTTTCTTAAAACCGGATTTTTCTGACCAGCGCGAAGAAATCGCCGTCCCTGTGCTGGAACTGCGACCCCTTGCGCCTCGCTTTGAAGATTTCAGACCGACGCAAAGTCCCCGACCACAAGGAGGACGTCGGAGACTGCTGCCTCGTGAAGGCGGGCATGACCGACGCTGTGTGCCTCCGCTGTCGCCTTCTCGGGACCAACTGCTCCAACAAACCAGGCTCTTGCAAGGACGGGGAATGGAAGGTGTATCGTTTCATCCAAGGACCTCTTGAAGAGAACGGGGCATACTTGGGCGCGTTGGATGAACAGCATGAAGGGGGTGCGGAGAATCCTGGCGAGGACCCCAACGCCATCCTGCGTCAGCTGAGGGACGAGATCTCGAGTCTAAAGAGGGACGCCAGATCTATCCTTTCCCGCGCGACCGAACTCGAACGCCGATTTGTCGCGTATGTCGCGTTGTCCGAAGGGCTGGAGTAGCGGTGCTGGGCGTGTGTGTCTGGGGATAAGGAGAGGTGAATATTGTGAAGCTTCTGATGAAAGTCAAGATTTATTTGAGCGTAAGAAGAAGCGAAGGTGGAGGAGGTATGATGATATTGTTGATGTAATGTTTTTCCGATGTTTTTGTGGTTTGTGCTGGTAAAGGAATATTGTTTCCACTACCACAGCGTGATTTTCGCCACTGATTCTATACGAGAAGGTGAGACGTTTGTGAGGCCTAGGACAGAAGTCATGTCGAGCAACCCGGTAGCTAGGCGTCGAGTAGTCGTAACCTTGAGAATAGGACGGTCGTCCTGGTCGTTAACTGCAGTTTTCGTAATAATACAATGCGCATGGTCTCTCCTGCCGGAGATAGATTTTGATGTTCTCGACGAGGTGCTCCCGAACGAGTAGAGAGAGGAAATCTCGATGAGGTGCTCCCAAACGAGACAAAAGAAGGAATCTTGACGAGGTGCTCCCGAACAAGAAGAGAGAATAAATCTCGACGAGGTGCTCCCGAACGAGATGAAAGAAGAAGACAGAGACTGACAATCTCGACGAGGTGCTCCCGAACGAGAAGAGAAAGGACGATCATAACTGAGAAGGTTTCGAGCAAAGACAGATGTTTATTTTGCGATTGAGAAGGACAGGAAGACGCGCCTAATCTACTCCCTCATCCTCTGATGACTGCAGGTCTGCAACCTTCTCAGGAGTCAAGCCGGCAAGAAATCCAGGGGGAAGGGGTATATCCGAACGCGCCAGGTATGGCATGACCCGACGTGCAGCGACTGGGTAATTCAGCGCGGCACCGTTCAGTTCACACAGGTGATAAGCTCCTCCGCGATTGCGGAATAGAACTAAGAGAGGCCCGAAGTACCGAGCCTTGGCTTTGTCAGGCAAGGTCTTTCGCGCCCGAGTGTTTTCCATAAGGACAACGGAACCTCGTGGAAAATTGAAGTCCTTGATGCGATTTGCGTGGTCGTCTGCCCAACGCTGAGCATCAGCCACGCGAGAAGCATATACGTTTGAAGACAGCTTATCCAGTTCTTCAGAACGGCTGAGAAGCTCTGATGCTCGTTGAACGATGAGCTCCTCATGAGTGAGGATATGGGTGGGAGGCGTAGTTAGCCAGGTTGCCTGGATGAAATCCAAATGCAACAAAGGCTCCAGGCCAGTGACAGCACGATAAGGACTCATGCCCAGAGGTTTGAGGACTGTGACACGTTCTGCCCATATCATGGCATGTGCCGAACGGTACCATGTCTTCTCATTCCCTTTGCAAATCTTAAGAAGTCCCTCACGCACGTCGTAGTGCCGATTTTCGATTATCCCGTTTGCCTGAGAGTTGTATCCCGAAATACGAATGTGACTGATGTTGAATTGCTTCTTCATCACGTCCATCGCAGCCAGGAAAGCGGTCCCATTGTCTGTGACGATTTCACGGAGACTGCCCCATCGGCATATCAACTCTTCATAGAGAAAAGACGCGATAGTCGAGGCGTTCTCGTGACGCAAGAGACGGAACTCAGGATACGCCGAGAGCGAACATCGAGCGTGAATTATGAACTTATAGCCACCAGCGCGTGGCATGAAAAATGTGTCGACATACACCTTGGAGAAGAGAGCTGATGGCTGAGCAACGACTGGAGGAATATGCCATCTGGCAGTACGCCTTAGTTGACAGTCGTGACAGGTTTCCAAGAACCATTTAAGGTCCTCCATCAACCCAGGCCACCAGTAACGAAGCAGAATGTTGAACCGGACGGAGAACAAGCCCTTGTGTCCCAAGTCGTCATGTGCTGCTTTCATGACAGCAAGACGCGTGTTTGGCTCGACATACGTCTGATGGCGCCCATCAGGTCGTCTTTTCCAGAGAAGACTGTCTTTGACGAAAAATCCAGACGCGTACTTGATGAGCGTGCGTTGTTCCCTATCTGACATTTCCTCGGGCAACGACAAGTCTTCCAATAACGCCCGTACTTGAGCTAGACGGTCATCCATCTGTACAATCTTAGGCGAGCGAACCAGCTGATGTGGGAAGGCAGAATCAATGTTCGGATTGCGTGGGTCGTATGAATATTTTGGCGCTGAAGCGACAGCCGTGTTGAAAGTGACAAGAATAGATCCCCGAGCCCGAGAAGCATCACCCAGATCAACGAGTGACATAAACGCATAACGCCGATCTAGCCACTCGCCATCATCTTCTTCCTCGGGACCATCTTCTGGGAACGGACGACGACGAGACAGTCCATCTACGCCGTGTTTTACGCCTGGAACGTGTACGAGTTGGAACGAGAACAACAGGACTCCCGCAACCCATCTGTTTATTGTGGCACTAGGATTCATATCCGGGTTGTTGAGCATTCCTTTTATCGCTGTTGCGTCCACCTCGACGACGAGAATCTTTGCGCCAATGATATACATCTGCATCGACTTGAGTGCACGATACAGCCCGTACAGTTCCAGCTTAGGCTGGCTATAGCTCGATTCCCGGTTCGACAACGCGATGGACCCGAAACGACTTGGATACCTCAACGACGAGTCCGCTTCATGCTCCTGGAATAAACCGTACCCAATGGCGATTATACTGGAGTCGACGGCCAGGATTATTGGGGCTATAGACGAGTAATCCAAAGGGCGCAACGCCGGCGAAGTGATGATGGCGTCTTTCAGTAGGCGTTGAGAGACTTTCTGTTGTGGTCCCCAGTAGAACGGTACGTCCTTTCTGGTAAGATCAACCAATGGCTTGGATATTGACGCAAAATTCCAGATAAAATTTCGCATTAGACCAGCCGTCCCAAGGAAGGCGCGTACATCCGTCAAGTCGCGACATTCACCCCAAGTCTTGATCTTGTCGACTTTTGAATCCTCTGGTACGCGTCCTTCATACGTACACTTGTGGCCGACGATGACTGCTTCGGGAACACAGAGATATGCCTTCTTCCCCGACCAAGTACACCCGATGTACTTCATTCGCTGAACAATTCGGTTCAAAGCCTGGAAGT
Organism: Hymenopellis raphanipes; assembly: GCA_003314085.1. NCBI lineage: Eukaryota > Fungi > Basidiomycota > Agaricomycetes > Agaricales > Physalacriaceae > Hymenopellis > Hymenopellis raphanipes. Next base: position 4,818 of record QLPD01006648.1, on the reverse strand, counting down.
GCTCCCAGACGAATCGTCTGATGCCGGGATTCTCAGGTATGGTCTCGTAGCCTCCTTCAGTCGTCTCGTAACGCGTCGCAGGGCCACGGATACCAGCGTCGTCCATGAACGGAATCGTGAAGTCCGGGATTTCGTCTCGAAGGGTGTAGGTGACATCGCCGTGGAGGATTGGGACCGAATTAGTCCAACCCATGGGCAGCTTTGTCAACCTGAAAGTACCCAGAGGCGTCTGAAAGGTGGTGTAGTCTCTCGACAGCACGGATAACCCACGCTGATCGAACGCCACAAACAGGTCAAAAACCCCATAGCAAGCACGACCGGCGAACGCCTCCGCCAAAGACTCGACGAACGGCAACATACCGGAGTCACGAATAGTGACTTTGTTCAGCGGTTGAAGGTCGTGGACGATGCGCAGTGATTTACCGTCTTTCTTTAGCACGGTGAACCAACGAGAACGGTAAGACGAGTTTGACGGCTCGTATGCGCCTGACGAGATCTTGTCCCTAACGATTTTGATGATCTCCTGATAGATCCCGGGCGGTATTGGAATATTCCTGTGGACCCAAGGAACGTGCTCCGCCACCGCCATTTCGACCGGGGGAAAGAAATCCTCGCGAAACCGACCTTTCTCGTCTTCCTCCCATGCGAAGCCCTTCTCTTGGAGCATCATGAAATGGTGCATGAGCTTGCGCTCTTCCGGCCAGAGGAAACCGTCCGGGTGCAACGACTCGATGATGTCTTTGCGCTCTGCTGTGTATCGACCGGATGGCGTGAAGTCAGCGGGGAAGGGCGAGAGGACTGGTAAGCCCGCCAGTGGGTCTCCTGTGATGTTCCTGACGATTCTAAAGTGTTCGGGCAAGGTAGCACTTATAGGCTTTATCCTGTTTTCGACTTTCTTGTACTTTTTGGCAGCGAAAATGGTGACAGGTTCTTGAACCTCGACTGATTTCCTAGCGCCAGTGGCAGGTGTAAGTCTTACGACTTGTTTTGGATTGGGCGTCAGGATTGTGGCGTACGCGGGATGGAACGGCGCCTCTGACGGTGGTATAGGTAGGCGTCGTGAAACGCCATAGTGGGTAGAGTCGTCCTGGATTTCGGATGCACCAAAGGTTGCAGCCGCCAGGACGAACGAATTAGTGGTGAAGGAAGCGTTGGAATCGGATTGAACTGCTGATGATACAAGGTCTTCTGTGAGACCTGCTATGGAGATGGAGAAATTTGGTATAGATGTGGTGTCCTTGAAGACTTTTGGGTCTTCGAAAGGTTTACCGAAGCGAGGCGTCCGAAGCGAGTTATCCGAATTGTGAGTTACCGTGATTACAAGTGCGATTTCCTGATCTCGTTGTAGATTCATCTTTCAACGACTAGTCCTTCTGGACCGAAACTTGTGGCATGTCCTGATCGAATTCATCCATAGCAGGCGCGAACCTAGGATTACCACGAGCGTGTGTTGGAATTGTTACGACTTTCTCCGAGTTTGGATCATGTATCGTGAGTGTCTGATTCCCATTCATGTAGTTCCGTGTTATTGTTTCTCCCAGTACACCGAACGGTCTGCCGAGTAGGATATCATACGCGACATCGTTGATGACGTGGACCTGAAGGAACATTGTGAGGTCGCCAACGGAGAAGGGCACATTTCTGCACAATCCCAAGGACTCGTCGACGCCCTGATTAGCCGATTGAACCGAAATTGTGACGTTGCTATCCATAGGAAGTCCCGAGTTACGCCAGACGCGGCTCGACATGGCGACTATCTGGGCTCCTTCGTCGAGGATAGCCTCCGCTTCAAACTTGTGGTTGAGTGTAGGTGTAATCGCTCGCAACGCCTGCGTTTCTGCACCCACTATGACACCAGTCTCTGCTAGGGACATGTAGAATGCCTCGATACGCTCTTCCTTGGATCGTCCGCTGCTATCATTCTCAACCATCTCAGTGAAACGGACTTCAGCCTGGTCGTCTCCATCAGCAAACGGCACACGGCGTCCGGAGACGGCTTCCTTGACGCGTCTTCGCAAATCCGGGGCTACTGCCAGAAGATCGCTGTTTGAAATCGTCGTGCTACCTTCCATCATGGACGAGAAAGCACGTTCAGCGGCTTCCTTCTCTTTGGCTGACAACGGAGCAAGCGTCCGGTATTGACGATTCTCTGGTCTGAACGGGTTGCGACTCTTGAATTGCTCCTTGTGAGCGAGTTCAACTGTCCGCTGAGGTTGGACAATGGTCTGCGCAGGTACTGAAGCCTCCGGCAGAGCTGTCTGCTTGAGAGGAGGACTCGATCCTTTAGTCGCGTTAGCCGCACTTGCATCTTCATCCTCCGAGACTTCGTCGATGTGCGCCATCGGGACTTCTTCCTCTGCAAGCTGCTTTGCAGACTTGTTAGAAGGATCCTCTCGTTTCCCAGCTTTGGGTATGTCATCCTTCCTGGGCGCCTTCGGACGCAGGTTATATCCGTGTGGCTCAGGTTGCGCTTTCCCAGAGATTATTCGCTTCCCAGGTGGCATAGGAGGAGCGAGACGTCCGTCCGCTGCGTTGTAGGCCGCCGCAATGTTCGCATCCCAATACCGACTAGCGACTTCGTTTTGGTAGGGACTTTCGAATGCGACTGTCGAAACAAGGGACGCTGATGGTGGTATCCGGCTGTTATTATGCCTGACGGGGAGTGTCTCGAGCAGGAAGGTTTGACCAGCAGCAGGAGGATTTGGAGGCCTGACAACCGGATGCTCCCTGTTCCACTGGACCACTCTTTCGTGCAAAGTACCGGGTCCTTGAGGCCATTTCCTACTGCCATCGCGAAGCATGCTCCGGCCGTTATGATCTGTGGCTAGGGCTCCGGTCCTCATATCCTCAATGTGAACGGGGCATTCTCTCCATGTCCTGCAATTGCCACCACAGTAACAGGGCTTCTTCCGTTCATTTTGCTGAGTGAAGGTCTGCTGAGGTTGAGCAGCCGCGACCATAGCTGGTTGACGAGCTTGGGGATTGTCCCTTCTTTGACTTTGGACAAACGACTGTCCCGCGGTAAGCCCAGCTGTCGTGAATGCCGCAACTATAGCTGACGCAAAGGCTGCAGGTTCCAAGCCTTCAATCTTCACAGTCGACGTGTTAGACATTGAGGAAGTGGAGTAGGTCGCCGTGCCGGACAAACAGAACTCTGCTTCCTTAATGATGTCCGCCAAAGGGTGAGGGCGCTGTGGACAATGGTCTGGGTTTTTAAATTCCAGGCGTCTGTTGACCTTTTCACAAAGACCGGCACCCAGGCCTTTCACGTACATTCTGGACAGTTCTGACGCGGAGACGACGTCTTCATCCATTAACAAGGTACCAATTTTCTTGAACGAGCGGCTGAAGTCTCCTAGCATCTGCAAGTCCTTTGGAGGACTGGCTGCTCGGTCTGAGACCAGGAGCTCCAGGTCCGTGAGCTCGTACCGTCCTGTGGTCTCCGAACCCGGGTATATGTCCATGACGGCTTTCACGAATGGTAGCCATGTCGGCGGGACCGCGGGTTGTCCACCTTGAGCAGGAGTTGTCTTAGATTCAGGGAGTATTTTCCAAGACTCCCTGTCTTCAGCTGGGAGGTAGTGCAAGGCGTAAAACACCCAATCCGCTTCATCAGTCTTGCCATGTTCTTCACATGCCCTTTTTATGTCTTCCAGGTAATCTTCTAAATCCCTGGGGTTACCCGAGAATGAAGGAGCTGACCTGGCCGAACGCGAAGGCATTGCAGAGTTCGACATGGTGGGAGGTGGTACCGGCGGGTTTTGCGGGAGAGGCGGTGTCGGTTGGCGAGTCTGACGTGTTTGTCTGAATATCCTAAATGGATTGGGTGTTGAAGCTGATGGTGGCTCCCTTGGAGGTAAAGGGAATTGGAAGGCGAAAGGTTCTAAGGCTAAACCTGAGAGCCCGGAGGTGAGGTTGTCTAAGGAAGGGGTTGGTGAAGGAAGTCGCGGCGATGGTGATCGCCGCGGAGAAGGCGAGCGCGGGCGTGAAGATGAAGGTCCGGCTGTGTCAACAGTCCGTTGCTTCTTCAGGAAGCGTCCGTGCTCGTCTCTGGGTGTTTTGGAAGTGGATTTTCGTTTGCTAGCCAGTGTATACCGGCAATTGAGAATGCGTTTTTAGTGGAAGATGGATCCCTCGCGGTGGGCTCCACTTGTGCACCGTAGTCCGGTCCTGATCACAAGAACTATCTGTACTTGGGATCACCACTGAGAACGCAAAGAGAGGATGATCAACTCGAAGAGTGAGAGATCGAGAGGAGGAGAGTGAGCAGATCACACCGAACAAGGGTAGAAGATGATATCTTGTGGGGGAACTAACTGAGGAATACAGGTCAAGTACAGTCCTTATATACTGTACGAGACCTCTTACTAATAGGCTAAATGGTGAGGCTATCGAGTCAAATATGACTCGGAACACGTACAGAGTGAAATATCTAGGAAGAACAAAGAGGAAGTGAAATAGATAGGATGAACGAAAAGGAAGTGAAATGGAAAGGCTGATCTATGAGGAAGTGAAATAGCAAAGGATAAACCAAGAGGAAGTGAAATGGCAACGGATGCGTGCGATCACGTGATGTGGCGGATGTGCAATCCGAAGGATTGATACCGTTTCCACGCGCAGGGAGCGGGTGAACGGTACACTGTACTCATGGTATTTTGTTGTCAACTTCGTCTCTTCCCTTCCTTTGAGCGAGTACAGCATGTCCAACCCTCGTCCAGAGCTCACCGCCGCGAAAGGCAGCAAGATCAGCATTCAACTTCTAAAAGGCTGGTTCGCCACCATCTCAGCCGTACGTCTCCATGTAACGCCTTTGTTGAA
>QLPD01006645.1:0-14172 GCA_003314085.1 Hymenopellis raphanipes | reverse complement strand
CCTAACCCTAACCCCCTAACCCTAACCCTAACCCTAACTTGGCTTATCGGAACGGCGCTTCGTGACCGACTATCGAAACTTGTTTTTGGGCTCGATGTGTACGAGTCGGATGGCGACTGTGATCTCGAGTATAGATTGCTTGGTGTAGGAACATACAAGGCAAATTGAACGGCGCCTGATGGCGACTCAGTATGGGTTGCGGAGGCAGAGCTGCATCTGGCGGCTCGACGAAGGTTGATTGATTTTGACATCGCTGAATGGTGAGCCGTGCGCTGCTGATTATCCTCGGTACGCTAATCGTCGCCTCGGGATACTCTCGGAACTTTTGTTTCACTCCCCCCACACACGCTTATGTGTTGAAATCCTCTTGGTCTGCGAGGCCGTTTGTCACATCGGATCTGCGTCTCATGTATCAAACCCCTCCATTTTTTTGCGAATATCGCGTTGGCGTCGGGATGTAATGATCAGTCCCTCCAAATCGGGTCATGGACACCCGACACGGCTCACTCAAACTTGTACACACCTCTCGTCACCTTGAGTCACTCTGACTTGTTTAGTCTTAGACACTAACTCACTCATGGACACTATATAAGCTACAAGACTTGTACTAAATACTCGTTCAATCAACGCCATCTACTTGCCTATTGCACTCATCTTGCATCTCTTTCTTTCCCAAGTTGGAAGGTCCTGCCAAGACCTTCACACGGGATAGGTCGCATTCTCAGATTCTTAGGAGTGGGAGAGGCTACATGTCCTACCGGATAGAGCACGCCTCATAGAGGATTGGCTCATCTATTGATTTTGGTATCGCTGAATGGTTCAGTCGCGATTACAGAACGGTGCTAGGAGGTACTCGTTGAATCGACGAACGGATTGCGTCGATTCTGATAGGAGCCACATAACGAAGACATATGAAGTTAACGTCTAAGACAGAGTAATACAGTGTGTTTCCAGCATCAACGCTGGTTGTGAAGCCACCGCCATGGTTGTCAACCGAAGCCCCTAGTTGAAGGTAAGATGGAACATTTTCACTTCTTCACACTAGATCTCGACTTTTCAGACATAATCCCCAGCGGTGGCCCAACGAAGCTAGGTACTAACTCCTAATATGCTAAACCGTCTTAGTTCTCTGTCAGTGTATTAGCATAGCATACTCGTTGGGGCCACTCCTAGCTCTGCCGTGTATATAAACCCTCACGAAAATATGATATCTTCAGAGATAAACATTCTCTCTATATCCCTTGCCACACTCCGCATCCGCCCTCAGACGCAGTCACTATGCAGTTCAACATTGTTTTCACCCTTGCTGTAACCGTCTTCGGCGCTGTTTCGGCTTCGCCCGTTCCTGATACGAACGCGTACCGTATGGCACACGGACTTCCTCTCAAGCCGCCCATGATGAGTGAGTAGCGAATCTGCTGACTTACTACTTATGAGACTGACGATGTCTTTAGGGCATCACGCGAATGTCCCCAGAGCAAACCCGTCGCCAGCTCCATAGATCATAATTATGTGTAGTGGTTTGTTTGTTGAATCGGCACTTGAACGAAGTCCTGATGGTTTTACAGATCATCATGCGGATTCCCTCATCTCCCTTGACACAACAAACTACGTTTCTGTGACAGTAGCGAGTCGTTTCGGTGCTGGCACACGGTCGATAGTCAGACGAGGGGAGAACGGTTGGAAAGCTTGTCAAATTCAGGTAGGTAAGGCTTTATATATGGTAGATAAACGTGGGAATATAAGTATCTAATCAGCGGAATGTCGGCCGAGGAATCAGTAAGTCTATCGCATACGTTACAGTTTCTCATTCTTCGGTGTACATACATGGTTTCTTTATTATGCGGGGTTAGAAGATTTAGAGAATATATATTTCATTACCGTTAACGTCGTACACGGTTACGTGGCGCATAAGTATATCAACGGCGCCAATGTCTTCGATACTACAAGTTCACAACACCGACACCGTGAGGCGATCTTTCCGCGTGTAAAGGATGAACGTGTCGTATGCTGCAAAACGGTGTTAACCACCAAGATGTAGTGCGCCGCTTCGTATCGTTGCTCTGGCCACCTACTCGATCATGTACCTGAGAAAAAGGAAGCGGAGGAAGACCAAGGCTCCGCACGTCACCCATGGTATGAGATATACGCTCATGCACACGTTCCCGAGGACGTACATCGGCGTATACTATGCGAGCTAGGAAGATTCGGGATTCATCAAGCGACTTTCTCTGATTTAGCTGAGGTCGTACCCTGCTAGAATCTGGCGAGCACGTTATTATTTAGAACGAAAATGGGCGGGACTGCCGAGGTATCCAACGAGAGCAGAACGGCAGGCCTGAGACACTCATTGTTCCGATCCCAGCGTAATCCATTAAGTTTCGCGCTTTGGAGTTTTCGGAGGGCAACACGTCGCATAAACGAGAGTACAAGAATCAACCAAGAATAGCGCTATGATTGCCGTCGTGCCGGGCCGTGTATATCCGCGCACAGACCATGGTCCGTGCTCAGCATTCCTTCACGCTGTCACCTTCCCTCACCTACTCACCAACAACCACGAGTACGCAGAGACGAGGAGGCTCATCGAGCATGGAAATTACCTGCGTACTGCTGCCCGCCCTGCCCTACGACTTTTGCTCTGATCGACCAAGGCCTTGCGCGTCGCCATTGCATCCGCTTCATCCACAGGCAGGTTTCGGAGGAATACTCGCGAAGGGGAAAAATCGCGGATAATTAACGGGACACGGCGGAGGGTGAATCTCTGACAGGTGCGAATGCCCTCCAGCCTTTGGGCCTTGGCTGACCGTCGTGGCTTCGGTAACAAGGATACCAACGGAGGAAGGCCTGCGCCACGATTCGCGTAACGTCCTTCCAGCTGGACGACTTGAGGCCGTATATGCAGGGCTCAGACGACCGCACTCCCGTCATCCGTAATTGCTCGGCGTGCTAGAGGCAAAGCACCCACTAGGCCGGACCACACCGCATCGTTCCCACAAACCCGCGATAGGGAAGCAAAGGTCGAAGGTCAGAGGCAGGATGTAAAGTTTTAATGGTGCGACGGGTTGGTCGTGCATGGGGCGCGCATTGCTAACTAGCTGCTCTGGTCCATAGACTTCGGCGACGAGGATACCACGACATGGACACCCATTGACGTTCATTTCCCTGAAGCCATATTTTCCAAGGACTGTTGCTGGATGATCTTAGCTGCACGCTGCAACGTAATCGCCATCGACGCTGACGCGTCTGGATTCCATCGGGAACATGGACGGCCGCATCCCCACCGTGTAGAACCTTTCACATTCGTGTCAGAGCCTCCGTTGGTCGACACTGTCATCTTCGATCTCTGCGCCGTCCTTGAGCGAATCTGTCACGACGTGATAGGCCGAAAGGTCACCATTTGGACGAGATGTGTTCGATATCCTTCCCTTCTTTCGGTCCATAAGCGCGGCAAGATATATCATCTTACTGCAAAGCGTAGGCGGTCTTACCGGAATCCAAGGGTTTGCCATAGCCGGTGGCGACACGCTTCGAGTTCACTGGCACATGCCGCTGTGGTATTGGGTGGAGAACGTGGACCGTTCAAGCTCATCTGTAAGTTTTGACAACAGCGAGTTCGACTACTGCTGATAATTTCCAGAAGGCTTTTTCGCATCGTTTCTAGTGGAGCGTGATAATCATCGGATACTGTCTGTACGTGCTTTTGGCAATGACGCTCGTCGGGTGTTGATTATTTCTTCAAGACAGCATATATTTGGTCCTTTGGGATTCGACCCGGCATACGGTTCTCCGACACATGCAAGGCCATAGGACCTGCATTTCGGCTCTTTGTTCCTCGCAGACTGTGCTTATGAGACGCATACATGCCCATCACCGTCGTGCGCTCCCCTCGGTCCTGTGGTTGGATTACGCTAGGCGCGTTCGTCGTGCATGGAACGCCCTAGAAGGAGATGGACACCGTGTATGCTGGGTCTTTCAGGGACGTCGGTCTGGGGTGGACAATACGTCGTTACAATTGCCGCCTACCTTCCGTGTACAAACTTTCCCCGTCTGGCAGTCCTCACGTCAGATATTACTACACTGCGCCTATACCAGACTCCTATACTACCTAGCGAGAATGCGATACGAATCTTGACTATCTTTCCAAGTGTGGTTTGAACACGGGAGCGAGCCTGAAGGGACAGCAAGGAAAGAAGGCTTACCTGTAAGCTCATCCAGATGCGGCCGGGGTATGTGCCAGTTTGATGATGATGACGACGACGTGAAACTTTGCTTACTACTATATCCCCGCCTCAGGTGTACCAGGCAGTATTAATATGACTGTCTTCTCACTCACTGATCACGCGAGGATTCCAGATGCTGTCGCCTCGCTAGCCGAACTTAGTGTGGCGTAATTCGAGTATCCTTCGATTTGTCGTCTCAAGGAGTGCGTGTGCCCTGGCGATCAGCGCTCATCTCTCTGCAAACCATCGTCAGGTCCTCCGACTTTTGTCGTCGTCTGCTTTGCTGGATTTGAAAGTACTTCTAAAGGATATAATACTAGGCAAGTCGTTCTTCAGTTTTTGCATTCTTTCTGTCGGCTTTCGTTCACAGTTTGTTTACAATCGCCTTTATGAAACAGACCTCACACTCGCGCCAGTTCCATCATCACAGACAGTGTACGCATCCTATGAAGCGCTGTTCGGGCGGTCCGTCAAGCAAGCTTCGTTCTAAATTTCCTCAGGGCTCTTGCTTCTTGTTCTCGGACCTCCACATTTGACGAAGGATGATCCTTTGATCTGGTCAGGGAAAGAGAGCGACGTGATCTCGAGATATTTCGATGCTTGTGCGCGCTATCTTTTGGATTAAACACTTGTAACAAGTGTGTATTAACGAGCACAAACGAACACAAGGACTTGAGGTTTACCAATCACTGCACCCACCATGCCGAAACGCCGGCACCAGTAGCACCCGAGTATGTAATCGCTTTGTTTTCTTTCGTCTCTGACCGTCAGGCGTTGAAAGCACAACGTGAGTCCCACTTCAAAAACAGTAGATCCTACAGGATCTTCCCTTACACATCAGCAGTAATGTCGTTAATTGGGATCTCTACTGCTGCCTTTTTGGATTTGGCGCATCGTGCACCGCGGAATTGGATCGCATGGCGTCAATTCTCCGATATTCTACTGAGAGTGAGCCAGTCCACGGCGTCCTGGGTGGAATCTACCCCATCCGACAATCCCGATAATCCAGTAAACACTGCTGTGACAACTTTTCGCGCCATAACCATATTCGCGTCGGCGGGATTTCCGGAGGATTTTCCCCCAAAGGCGGGTCCCTCCTCTCCTGACAAGGTTGCCTTGATCCTCCATATAAGGCCATACATTGTCACTTGGACCACCCGTTTTATCAACCACATCATCCCCGGCCGCAAGGTTGAGTTTCATGACGATATTTCTGACACCTTGGCCAAGCTCGTTTGTACTTTGGCGTGCGAGCAATTTGCTACCATGCAGGGCCACGAACTGGTGGCATTCCATGCACCGAAGGAGCTACAAAGCTCGGGAAGGACATATTTCCTTACTTGTGTCTTGATGCCATTACTGTTCCCTGCGTCGTCTTTGCTACCCATTCCACGCCAGGATGCCCTTGAACAGTGTTGCGTGGCGATTGGTTATATTATTGGTTTGGAGTCCCGCCTCGACTCTCTTCCTCCATATGCCCGAGAGCTTTATCACGCCCTTCTATCGGAATCGGAGAGATTTACCTCTCTATTCTTATCGTGTACCATCGGTATCATTAGCCGCGTCAAAACGGAAAGGCTCACGGAGGACGAGTTCACGGATCACGCTTTGCTCATCGGAACGTCGTATCACGGTATATATATGTTTCTCCAGGACGAGCGCGCTGCCATCCCCCTCCTCCGGAACGGGTTCATACGCTGGACATGCGAGATGATGTCCACGACATCGCGCACCAGTTTATACCGGAGGATTGTCAAATCTCCAGATCCGCATCCGCTCGACGGTACCAGACGCGATCTCTTCGTCTTGGGAAACGACTGCCTCTTTATTGGCTCCAAGCATTTGTGCCAATTGATTACAATCTACGGCACGCCGATTGTTCAACAGGCATATGACCACGGTGCGTTGTTGAGTGCAGCTCGAATTCAGTACCTCTGCTGTCAGTACTCAGCTCTCGCGGGGAGAGAGACATGTCTGGACTCTCTTCGCAGCCTTGGCATTTTCCTGGAGTGTATGGCTCCGTACCTGGTTTATTACTCGGTCTTCAAGTCTGCAATTCGTTCGAGACGACGAATGAAGTCGTTGCTCACGCCAGAGGCATTGCAAGCTCCGGAGTTGGGCGTCTACGACAAGCAACTCAGAGATCTAGGTAGGATTTCTGAATTATTCGAACAAAATCGGCCCACTATCTGTGATTCGTGTCAAGTACGTACTTTCTTCCTTCCCCGTCGACTTTTATACTAAGCACCATTGCCAGTGTCCAAACTTGGACGCTAGGCCCGGATACCCACTGCGCGCCTGCTCCGGCTGTCCTATCAAATTCTATTGCTCGCAGGTATGCCAAGCGTCAGACTGGCATCATCGTCATCGCGAAAAATGCCGTACTTACCATGAACAGCTTAAAGGTAGGCTTCCATGACTCGTGGTTATACACACGCTGATAGTTTACAGCTAACACGTGTCAAGTCCTCAGCTCGCGCGATGTGCTGTTCGTGAACTACATTTTGCATGACATCATGCGCACCTACCGGCTTCAGGACCGCAATCTTGTACGCCACGTCGACCTCACCACCTGCCCGCCGACTACGATCTTACGCCCACTTGATTCAAAGGATACAGTGATGAAAGACGTGCTTGTTCGCGACAGTTTCGATGGGTCGGAGCGCGTCCCTTTGGTGTTTCAGCTGCCAATGGGTGTGAGGCCGATTAAGAGGGTAGGCACTTGGGATTACTCCGCGTTGATGATGGGGGTGGAGAGCCTGATGTATGATCCAAAAAACTCCTTTGTGTGAGCTGTTTACATTTATCGAATTACTGTGCCTCTCCGATATATGACCGATTGATATCTTTTCAACTTGTCTGGACTAGTCAATGATGATTGTCAAGCTACGCAAGCTGAGGTTCGCGGCGAGCGCCACCCTGACCAACAGGTACTATTTGGATCCTCCATGGTAAATTCGATTGAAAGGAGGTCGTCAACAAAGACAACAGTGTTGTGCAGTTCATGAGGGTCAGGATCGCGGTTTATGGGCAGCTGCGCGAAACCTCAGTGTCGGCAACGGTGTCTACTCGGTTGTCCATCTTGGCTACGAGTGTGTAGGAGGCTCAACCACGTCGACCTTTCAAAGGACTTTACCAGTCCATTCCCAGTTCAATTGATGAGTAGCAGTACAGTTGCCGAACGCGACACGCAGATTATATCAAGCGACAACAGGCAACTTCTCTCTCAAGCAACATTTTGTTATACCCACCGTAGGCGCAGAACTGTATGTCATTCCCGTTCTGAAAGATACTCACCACTACAATGGAATATGTACAAGTGATGCGCAGAGAGTCACATACCCCCCAAAGATCCACGACGGTCCTGCAAAGCATGGGAAGGCGCACACGGACGTCGCGCTGGACAGCCAGAGACCGAGGTGTCTCGCATCTTCCCATTGGTTGCAGCATCACCAACGACGCAATGACCTCCACGGCAACTCGCTCTCGAACATCCGTCATTAGCGTGTATACGGCGCGTCAAGCACCGACGGAACCGACTACAAGTATGCCAATCATCAAAGTAGTTCTTGGCACTAATCATTCTATTTGTAGAGCGCGATTCCCTCAAATGCCGGGGCCGACTTGAGCCGGGCTCTTCCAGAGACGGTGAAGGTCATAAGCAAGCGAGATATCACTGTCCTATTTCCAGATGACATCATGAAAGTGGTGAGAGAGCGCTATCATGTCGTATGGCAGCCGAGATCATCCAACGTGGTTTCAGAGGAACGGTGGTCGATTCGGTTTCACGTTCCAGTTCCGCGTCCGCAATGGCGCGTACAACGCCTGCGTCGTCTGAGGCAAGACGAGGAAAATCTTCCATTTAATATCTTCCCTGTCGTTAGTCAGTGGTGTGGTCTGTACACGATGACTACGTACCACTGCGTCGTGTCTGCCTTCTGGTGATTTAACTGTCATTTCCGCTGGTCTCCTCTCTATAATATATTTCCGCAGGTCGTAGTCTCTGTTATTCAGAAATCAATCCCGAGACTGACCTTGCTTAGTGGTACCGCCGAGATGTCCAATGATGTAAATGCGAGCGGAACGGCAAGCCTAACGATGCACCAGTACGAGAGTCTTGATTAATGGAGAGAGCTGTACCCAAAGCGCAAGAAGATAGTTTCCAGAAGAACGAGACCTTTATGCTCCGAGGGGGGGGGGGGGNGGGAGGCTTTTAAAATCTAGATAGTACGCGCTTGAGTGCCAAGTAGCCGTCCCATGATTCAAGTGGTGACAGTGGTGGCAGTGCCGGGCCGGGAATATCCACGCACAGACCATGGTCCGTGCTCATCATGTCAAGGTATTCCTTCTTCAAGTTCCTTCCCTCACCTACTAAGCAACAGCATGAGTACACGCCTATTCCCCGACGGTCATAGCCACTGTGGCATGCTACATTTTCAAGTCTCATCGAGCGTGGAATTTACCTGCGTAGCTGCATGTCCTCGCCCTACGAGTCATACTCTGATCGACCAGGGCCTTGTGCGAGGTGCGCGACTGTCCGTCGTGCCGAATAACCTCTCGCGTCGGGGAAGAGGCTCCTTCAGCTCGACACTGCCATCCTCAGTCAGCCCGCCCTGGGTGAACGACTCTGTCACGACATGATATGGCCGGAAGGACACCATTTGGACAACACGCGTTCGGCGCTTCATGATAGCAAGAAACCACGAGTCTGTACACGCTTAAATCCCCGTGAAACACGTCCTCTGCGTATACGTCCGCCATACTCAGTGGCGCCGACGTGCTTTACTTCAGGGAGCGTTTTGGCTGTTGCGTCTAGATGTTACAACGCCTACAATGGCGTTGGTTGGCGCGTGCCAATGTCGTACTAGTCGGAGAACGCGGACGGTTGAGACTCATATGTTAGTTTCGACAAAACGAGTTCGCCCATTGCTGATCCTATTACAGAGGGCTTAGTATTCGCCTCATTGCCAATCAATTGCCTGAACTGTTGGCGTTGCCCTTGGTAGAGAACCGTAATAAACTTGGGATATCCGTCGGCGAATTCATCACCCTGGCACTGCCTCAGGAGATGCTGGGTGTACGTGGATTCACTAGGCGCTCTGACAATCCTGACGTTAGACATTGCAGTAGTGTAGACAATTGTACTGCCCGTCACGAATGGATACGAGTTTTCTTGCGATTTTCTCTTGGGGCCTGCGTCAAGTTGCGGGAAAGTCTGATAGAGCGGGATGTATGTATCCGTGTGCAGGCTTGTTCGCCGTGGTGTTTAAACTGAAGGATTCCACTGATTGGGCACGCGGTTTTAACACGAGAAGACCGCGGTCACGTGAACATTTCCTTTGTGGCCTGTCGTGATCTTTTCGCTTTTTGTCTAGACACCATCACTACATATTCTTGCGCTTGACGTCTCTCTACTACTGTTTATCGGTGCGTACCAGGAAACTCTTCAGAGAATATACTCTGATTCCTATTCAAGCTTCATCCCAGGTTTCTCTATTCCAAAGTACGTGAGCCACCCCGTTGAGGCTATCGTTTATCTTGACAACTATAAACAGCGCGACATGGAAGAATCCATGTCATTCACTGGACCGTGCTTTACACCAGAGCACACTGCGCATATTGACGAGCTTCACGAGGACATCGAGCCTTCCGAGCCACTTGAAGCTGTAGATCACGCCAGTTTCTTGCCCAAACGGGAAGATACATTGCTTGTCCCAGTCCACTCTCTACCTACAGAGATCCTCAACGAGATCTTTCAGCACTGCGTTCCATCATGGGATGATTGGGGATGGGACGATCTTTCGGACTCCCTAGACCCACGTCTACCTCCATGGACCCTCTCCCACATCTGTCAGCGTTGGCGTGCCCAAGTCCTGGACTCACCGAACCTATGGTCGCACTTGGAAATAACACTCCACAACCGCAGTGAAGTTATCTTGGCACAACAGTGCGCGGAGAAACTGTCGTTGTGGATGGAGCGCCGTCGACGGCTGCCGTTGTCGATTGAAATCGTCAGTCACACAAGCAACCTTCGCGATCATCCGGCACTCCCCATCTTGCTGGAGAGCATGCAGTATTGGAAACAGTTGTTCGTATATATGCCCTCTCGCGCGTTTCAGTGTTTCTCCGGACAGGACCTTCCACTTCTCAGAGAGATTTTCATTGACATGTACGTCAAGTCCCGGCATGATGTTAACGTGGATGTCTTGTCGTCTGCGCCACGTCTGTCCCACGTCGGGTTGGCCGTCCCAAACAATTACCTGCTTCAGCTTGTTTCGCTCCCTTTGAATCAGCTAACCAATGTACATTTCGATGGTACTTTGGATGAATCCAACGCGCATCAGCTATCCCAGATGCCTGAGCTAAGGAGGCTGAAGATGTCCGTTGACGATGAGCTGGAAGACTTCGCTGAGAGAATCTTTCTCCCAAATCTCTCCGAGCTCATTATTTTCGAGTTGAAAACTGCCAAGCCTGGCGCGGTGAAGAATTTATTTGAGCTGCTGGTTATTCCACAGCTTGCGACCTTATTCCTCAGCTTTGTTCCCGTAGCAGACCACCGTCTCACGCATCTCCCTGTTTTTGCCTCTCCCACGCAAACACTCACCAAGCTCTGCATTCGATCCGACATGTCTGCGCACACGGAGAATACGGAGAAGCTGCTGTATTTTCTCTCCCTCGCCCAACATGTTACAAGATTCCAACTCGTGGATCGCGCACTGAACAAGAAATTTGTCGCGGGTATGATGGAAGTGGCATCGGATGGCAAGTTCTCGATCCTCCCGCGCCTGCGCACCCTCAATATCCGGGGCTGTTTGCGCCACAGAGATTTGCCTTACTCAGATATCTGGGATATGCTTGAACTGCGCTGTCCTGCGGCGGCATCGTATGATCAGCGGATCAGCGGTGGATTGGGCGGCGTAGACGTAATCGCAAAGAGGTGTCGAGTCGAAACTCTTGGTGTACCGCGATGGGTTTATTACAGGGATGACCAGCGTTGGCGAATAATACGTACTTCCGTGAAGGTTATTTGTGGGTTCGAAAAGAAGGATATAGATGATAGTATCGACATCTACTACGAGGGATGCCACGACGAGTAGATATTAGCTTAGAGCAATCACATTTTGCCATTATGATCCTCCTTAATAAGCTAAGCTTCAACTGGGCTTCAACGTTTCGAAGAGCAAGACACGTCAAATCACTTCAGGGGAGAGGAGCGTGGCAGAGGGCGTGACCGCATGCTTGTACGTGCTTTCCGAGAGATTGCACTTCGGCTGTCAATTGTTCCAAGCAGGAACACGCACAATTCTTGCGTCTTCGGGGATACTGCTAGACATTGTGGCAGCTATGGCCGGGGTAATGAGACTCGACACAGATGGTCCAACGGAATCATCATACTCTTGCATCGTAGGCTGTCGATAACGGAGCTTCGTTCCACACAATCCATCGTGAAATTACTGTCGTGCTCTCACCGCAGTCGTGGGCGAGGTCATCCACAGAAAGACGTTGCCTCGCGCACGTCCGTTCAGTAGGCGCACTGGCAGTCCTGACGTCAGATAGTACAAAGACACGAGTGGTTACGCTTCTCCTACTCCATATAAAAGGACCGTGTTTTTCACAATGTAAATTGAACAATTTCGCCATTAAAATATGCGTCCCACTGGAGAAATCGCGATGAGTCCGCTAGTAATCCTTCAGTGCTGGTCGCAAATAAGTAGATCTTTCAAGTATGGGAGCAAGACAGGACGAACTATTCTGAGGATATCGTAAGCGATTCGACCGGATAGCTAAAAAGAACAGCGAAAGGACGTACGAGCAAAGCAACGCTGGTCTTTCATGCAAGTATTCGCCTGCTTGTCAAGTGGAGTCGCATGAGTTTCCAGGTACGTAGATGGAGGGAGTCGGACACTTCGCGAATGCGTACTACGCTGGCGTGAGGAGAGATGTACCTCACTAGGCTGCGCTGTCCAGGAATCATTGAATTCAAGAACGCTTTGCCTGCCTAGAAGACCGGGGACATGTGCATGTACACGGAAGAAAAGACACGCACCGATCGTTTGGTAGAGTTCTCATCAACATCCTGGAGCAAAGCAAAGCACCTCAGTCTTCAGCACCACATGACAGCAGCTGGATGGCTACAGAAGGTGATGCAGAGGCACCGTGTCGACCTGTCAAAACTACGCCTAAAATAATTCGAGACATCATCATACTAGACAAATAATGCGCTGACCTTCGCGACAATGCTACCAGATGATCATCCGTATGCAGGCGAACCAAACGGGGGGCGCCAGTCATGCGCTACAAGGCTCCAGTCGTCAAATTGTGAGGTCACCATCCAATGGTGAGAAGGCGCCATAGCAGAACCAGCAGAGCGTCTCGAGGTTACGGTGCTCAGGTCAGCCACGCGAATGAAAATCCAGAAGAGCGGGACAGAGAGAGATATCCGCCTTCAATCTAATCAAATGCGATGGAGCCACGTTTTGGCTACGAGACGATAGTTAAAGAAAGTAGACAGCAAGAAACTTTGGAGAAAGACCAACTTCGACTCGTCTGCCCACTACACAGTATTGCCGTTCCGCGCGAATTACATATCGACCAGATTTAAATTACCGGCGGTTAAGACCACCCACACGCGCCATGGAACGGAAGGATTCCGAATGGCGTGATGGTTCAAAGTGAAAAAGCAAACATGACGTCAGCTTGTTGATCCCAGATTGTACGCGCCACTCAAACTAAATATGGTACATCTCTCGTCGGTCTCGGATCATGCGCATGTCCTCTACCTTCTTCCGCATTCGTTCACATGCATTCATGAAGCAGGCGGTGTAAACCGGGACACTGGATTCCTGGAGGGTGGGGTGGTGACCAGCGAAGCACGATGAAAAACCTAAACCTCGGCCCTGCAAAATGAAATCTTATCTTTTTTACTTACCGGCCTCCATAGCCAGTGTCCGTCTTTCTATTACCTGCTCTCCGAAGTTGTAGGAGATTTTCAATACAGAGCGATTTAAACAGATGCAGTGACTACTGCGCACCGTTTGTAGTAGGAAACGGAGTGGCGCTCCCAATTCTACTTGCATGTTCGGTGTTCAGTCTGTTACCGACTCGGACACCGCCTCCGAGTGATTCGTGATTCGTGATTGCGCATTACGCCCACCCCGTTTTAACTTGGTTTCTCCAATCTCCGATACATTTAGCACGCGAACCCATCCATGTTTGTCGTGACGGAAACTGTCAACTCACATGTGGGATGAATGGCACACGATCTAACGCCACGCCTGGTCTACGCGCTTGCTCTTGTTCTCAATAAAGGCATCCTTATCCTCTCCTCCGTCCAAAATAACACGAGATCCGTAATCTTGATCAGTGTAACTGATCTTCACCTAAATGGAACGCATCAAAAAAAACCTTAACTCATCATCAATGTCACCAAGTTCGAAGCGGGTCGGAGAGCGCACGTAGGCTGAACGATTTTCCACGACATACGACGTCTGTACGCTGGGCGTCCTAAGCAAATTTCCTGACACCGGCGCTTACCTACCCCGACCAAGCCCAGGCTAAGCGCCTCCCGACGCCACAGCACCCGTTCTTGGGCCATTTCAAATCACCAGAGGAATGGAGAGCAGGGCGACGACAAAAGCACTGCACGCGTGTGGTGGTCTCCGCGAAAAGGACGCACGCCCAGGAATACGGCCCACTTGGTAGCCCTGATCCCTTCTCCATTAACATTATCCGCACGCCTCCCCGCATCCGGAGGACACCTTCTCGGTAAATCGGAGTGCGCCACTGTGGTGCAGTTACTTTTTCAAAGCCGACGTCGATGGCATCGGAGGCGTGTTCCCCGTTGTCGGGTCAGCGCGCAGCACAACGTGGGCTCACCAAAACGAGGAGGACGATGGACAGTCGCGAAAGGCACACCACACGTCTGCCAGTGTCACGGACAGCATCTCCGAGG
>QLPD01006639.1:0-20787 GCA_003314085.1 Hymenopellis raphanipes | reverse complement strand
GGCATAATACGCAGCAAACTCCTCAGCAGTACGAGGAAGGGAGAGAGCATCCGAACGAGGTATCCGCCCATTGGGGTCAGTCACGGCGACAAGGAAATCGGCGGTGGTCTGCCTATTCGCTGGTTCGTAGCCCATGGAAATAAAGTAGGAGCGCGCCTCTCTGGCAGGACCGTAGTACACCATTTTGCCTTCATAAAGGACACAGACCTAATCTTGGTTCAATTTTATTGAATCTGAGCTATGATTTGGTTTGGGCGTACCTTGTCAAAGAGGTTGTATAACGACTCTCCTGCCTGGTAAAGTGACACGATAGTTGTCATGCGAGCCATGTCAGTGGCGGTACGCAGTGCTTGAACAAATTCCAAGGCCGTTGAAGAGTCCAAACCTCTCGTCGAACTAACATGACGACGTGTCAAAACGATATTGTCAGATAGTTACAGATGACTTACTTGTCCCAGCACGCTAGACGCGCTCTAAGAGCCAACACCTCAGCAAGGGACACTCTCTTCTTCTCACCGCCCGAAACTCCACGTATCGCCGCATCCCCAACCAGAGTCTTTCTAGCATGCTTCAACCCAAATACCGTCGTAAGCATATCTGTCACCGCCTCCGCGTATTGCTCTCTAGAATATCCCAATCGCGATCGAGGCGCTCGAAGCTTGGCAGCAAACTTGATGGTTTGCTCGACGGTCAAAGTGGGGAAATGCACGTCGTCTTCAGGACAGTAGATGACATCGCCTCTATGGTGCTTCCTGATGTCAGAAGGAGAAAGAGAGTCGTAGTGCACGTCTCCATGGACAGCGTGGTAATCGCCCCGTTGGTTCGCCAACGTCTTGAGAAAGGTCGAACATCCCGCGCCTGGTCGACCAACAACCACTGAACAGGTGGTAAATATACCCGATAATAAACCAGATAGAAGGAAACGCACAGAGCATTTCTCCAGGCTTGACTGTGCCTTCAAAACCTGAGAGGATTTCACGCGTCTGTGCGTGTCGGACGCTTTGGATGGACTCGAGAATGGTCGAAGGATTGAACATCGACACGAGCGAAGGCTGATACGAGGCAGAGGAGCCCTTGACCACTACGCGTACATTCTCGAATGCAACGCCTAGCTCCCGTGACTGTATCCCAGCCTCATCGCATCTGGTAATAAGTAAGATAAGAGAAATGAAAGACAGCCAGCTCAAGATCTCGTACCGATGAGCCAAGTCCTGAAGAGTCTTCTCCAAATCAAAGTTCGCGTCCTCTAACGGAATACTCTCGACAGGCGACCCCATCCCGGTAACTTCGACGCGCGCAAAGGGAAATGGACGATGATAACACCATCGGAACAACCACCTGCATAAATACACCAAGGAGAGTTAGTTTAACCATCACAGTCGCATCAAAGTGAGCTGTGGGTGGCTTAGTCAGATCCCGAGGAGAAGAAATTGAACATCGTGCTTACGTTTGGAGCCTGTCGAGACCTTCCGTGGTGTGAGCCGTGGGCGAACTCAATGCTACTCGCACGACGAAACACAACACATGTACAGTCTTCGGCATGATTACTTGTTGATGACAGCCATAATCACCACAGCCGTGGGTATATACCCGCGTTTCCGGGATAGTGTGAGGACCTCTTCGACGACAAATAGTACATCTACAGGAATAGTGGCGTGGTGGCGGCTTGATGTCTATACCAGTCAAAGAACTACCATCTCCCAAATAAAGTAGCAGATAAATCCTAATATACAACAAACATATAAAGTACATGTACAATAGAATCCTCTCTCAAAAAGAAAAATCCATCCATGCTCAGCTGTGTCCTACATTCCCCAGATCTTTGCTATTTGAATAGTGCCACTTCTCAATGATGGCTCTTCCGAGCACTCAATCACAGTGCCTTTGGCAAGAGGAGTTTGCCACAAAAGAACTGGAGTGGAGAAGTGTACAACAGCGTCACCATTGATCGTAAGCTCATAATGAGCGCCTGCTTGAAGTCGAAAGACCGGAGGCTGTGAATAATGGATGTGGTGAACAGAAAGGCGGGCCTGCTGAGTAGTGATTTGGACAAAGACCATGTCCTGTGGAACGATGGATGGGCCATTGGCCGATGCGCGAATTTCTAGGCCAATAACACCAACTTTTCGAAGATGGCAAGAGGTTGTACTGCTTGCGAACCACTCCCAGTCAGGTATCCGTCGGTGATGGAGTTGTAGGGTGATCGGAAGCGGATGTTGCATCGATCGCAAGTGATGTCGGATAGGGAACGGTTTGCAGTCGCTGGTAATCCAATTGTAGATGTATTTCAGATAGATAGAATTCTGGTAGAACTTGCAGGTGACTTGAAAGCACTATGCAGTGTAAATACAGCTTGACTTCCGAATCTATGTCTACAATCTCTATGCCATCGAGTCACTCCCATTCATGTCACTGCTACGAACTGTTGGTTTGAGTGCTAGGAGATGTCTGACATCCGACGTTCTATTGGTGAGCGCATAGCGAGACTTGATGTGGCGCTGTTCCGGCTCGTCTGCTGGCACGCCGGTTAGTACCGCGGAAGAATGATTGCTGCCATCCAAAGGGCTCTGACTCGGAGCTGAGATCGGAAGCTTAGACTTCAAGTTGTCGCGTCAACGAAGGATGTGCACTCTTACCGGAAGGCTGGACCTCAGGCTGCGGGTCACGGTCGCCAGGACTAGTGGGCATACGTGCCGTCTTTGGTGCTGCCTGATTGTCGGTGTTACTATGATGTTCGGGCGGAGATGCGCTAGGCATTATGAGCCAGTGAGAGATGGTGGTACCGGACGAAGGACGGATTAGGCATATGCGATTGTCGCCGGCCCGGATTCACGTAAACGCGAACTCTGACACCAACCACCACTACGCCGCATTGCCTATCGAAATTTGACTCGTTTTCCCACTTTCTGCTACCAGCGGCCTAGATTACTCTATCGTTTTTGCAATTATGGCGGCGCCTCCTAAACGACAATTGAAATCAATGATATTTCCAATTTTCCTCCTCCTCCTGTGCTCGACGTCCATCTCGCTAGCATGGCCGGCTCTGACTCTGACGAAGATAGGCCTGAATTTTTGAAATGTCGAGGGTGCCAGGCCCAATATAGCTCGCGCAGAGAGTACAACAAGCACATCTCGAAATGCCCCAAGTATGCTTCATCCAATGCTACGGGCTACAACACGTCTTTCTTCACTCAGCCCTTGCAAACGATTACCAGTGGATTCAACAAGCGCCTGAAAAGAAGTAGGTCCCACGAAAGCGCGCGATCCCATGATATTCCCTCTCCGCCACCCGAACTTGCCAGCTCCGAAGCGCAGTCTAACTCTGAGTCTGAATCAGATGGCAGCAGTAGGGGAAATGGTCCAGGAGATCCGAATTTCTATCCAGCTCAGTCTAGTATGGTATGCTCTTTTTGACACGAAAGCTGGTAGCGATTTCTGACCTTCGACATATATCCTAGGACGTGGACTCCGACGCCGACTACCCAATTGCAGCCATGGATGTGAACTCTAATGGGGATGCATTTTTACCATCCAGCCCCGAAACCCCTGCTCGAACTGAATCCCCAGCCGCCGACATGAATATGCGCCACGGTTCGGAAGATTCTCATGCAACGGATGGTTCTGCGAGTGGTATCCGTGCGCCGTGGTCTTATGGAAGCCACACAGGCCCGCGTCGACATGTTGAGGTCGATGATCTGCCTGAAGGACCTTCGGGCACACTTCAGGATGATCCAATCCCACCTGGCCCCAGCGGTCTTCGTCTGCGTATCACTGTCCAGGTCAGAACTGCTGCCAACAAATTTGGTATAACTCGCGTCTATAGACGTCGACCAACGGCAGTTCCCGACTTGAATCTCCCCCCTTCCCAGCTCAATAATCCGAAGCCACCGCCGACGAAGCGTCGCCGACTTTTGGACATCATTTGGCCTTTTCCGAATATTTCAGCGCTTTTGATAGGAAATTGGCGCCGAGAGAGCAGCAGCAGTAATCAGAAGAGTGGCGGGGAGTTTCGCAAGCTGCAGGAGATCTTTGCATGCGACCTTTTCAACCCGAAGGATGTGGCCGACGTCAATTTCTCTGCTCTGGAGGCCCTCATGGCACGCGGTCCATCTGATGAAGATGCTGATCTATGGTCTTCGGATGGTTGGCGAACATCCTCCGTTTCTATCGACGTTCCATCGGGCAAGAAGAATACCAAGGCTCGCCGCAAGGAGAAACAGAAAGAAGTGCGTAGACGGGAGCGTGTACAGCATCGTGATGGTTTGGATCCTGCGGACGTCGATATTGATGGCCCACCCAAGTTTGTTATTGATAACGTGCACACTCGGTCTCTCACGAGTATTGTCGTTTCCTGTGCGACGGACGCAAATGCAAAACAATTTCACTGGCATGGGTACGAGGAACACTGGACACCACCGGGTAGTCGACCAGTTGAGCGCGTGCTCACCGACATTTACAATTCACCGGAATTCTTAGAGGCGGAGAAGACTCTCCTAGCATCGCCGCCTGAACCTGACTGCGAATTGCCGCGTGTAATCTTCGCTTTCATGCAGTGGTCGGACTCGACACATCTAGCTCAGTTTGGAGATGCGAAACTCTGGCCGTTCTACTTCCTGCCTGGAAATTTGAGCAAGTATACACGATGCCAGCCTAGTGCACATTGTGCTTGTCACGGCGCTTTCGCCCCTTCGGTTAGTTCTTGTTTGTAGACTCGAGCTGCAACAGTCTGATCCCATTAACAGCTTGGCCCCGAATTCGACGAGTTTCTCAATCGGCATGGGATCAAGAATACTCCTAATTTGAAAGCTCACTGCCGCCGCGAGTTATTCCAGGAGGTATGGCGGCTCCTGCTCGACGAGGAGTTCTTGCACGCCTACAAGCATGGCATAGTCATTACCTGTGCTGATGGTATCAGGCGACGCGTCTATCCTCGCTTCTTCACATACTCGGCAGACTATCCAGAAAAGTATGATTCTCCATCCTCCTCTTGACCACCAATCTCATTCAAAAATAGAGTACTTATTGCAACCATTCGAGACATGGGAACGTGCCCTTGTCCACGGTGCACGGTTGAGAAGGACGCCATTCGCAATCTCGGCTCCACGTCGGATAGCAAGATACGCGATCGGGGTGCCAGAGTAGACGATGAAAATCGTCGTGAGAAAGTACAAAAGGCTCGGAAACTGATTTACGAGCATGGATACGCCGTCAATTCAGAACGCGTTGATGACTTATTGAAGCCGCAATCCCTTGTTCCAACTGTGGTACGTTTCTTGACTTCCGTTGCTGCTTATCATCTAACCGCGTCCATAGAACGCATTTTCCGAGAGACTTGGCGATTACCTCAATTTCTTTCTACTTCTTGTTGTAGATCTGATGCACGAATTCGAGCTCGGTGTCTGGAAGGCTGTCCTGATCCATTTGATACGGATACTCAACTCCTTGAAGAATAACGAGATTCAAACCTTCAATGAACGGTACGTGTCCATTGAAAGCAGAGCGACCTAATACTTACCTTCCGTAGATTCCGCCAGGTTGCTCCATTCGGGCGTGACACCATCCGGAAATTTCTACACAACGTGTCCGAGTTAAAGAAACTGGCTGCCCGCGACTTTGAGGATATCTTACAGGTAAGTGTACTCACATCAGGCAGTGACGGGGGTAGCTCAAGAGTTTTCAGTGTATCATTCCCTGCCTGGAAGGATTGCTTCCCAATGAAGCTGATGAAGCGTTCATTATGGACCTGCTCTACGTAATGGCGTACTGGCACAGCTTGGCCAAACTCCGAATGCATACAGATTCATCTCTGAAGGAGCTCGAAGTCGTGACACAAGCCGTCGGAAACTGTCTTCGACACTTTGCAGATATTGTCAGCCTGCACTACCATACGTACGAAACCGATAAAGAGTATGCTGCACGCCAGAGACGAGAAGCTGGGAAGACCAGTGGTTCAGGAACGCACACTGCTGGTGGTCGCAAGCAGCGCGGTTTCAACCTTGCAACGTACAAGCTCCATTCCCTGGGAGATTATGCACCAACGATTCGACAGTTTGGTCCAACCGATGGGTATAGTACTCAACTTGTTAGTCACTTCATCGATTCACGATATCTTCGTCGCTGATATATAAAAATAGGGCGAACTGGAGCACCGACGGGTCAAGAAGCGATACGCTCAGACCAATAAGCGCAACTTCGTCGCACAGATTGTCAAGCTGGACTCTATTGAGACGGTCCTTCAGCGCATCAAGCAAGAGATGGAGGCAGTTCTCGACTCGTATGCTGCCGAGGAAGAGGAGGAGGAGGAGGATGCGCTGAAGGATGATGAGCTCCTAAAGTCATATCGCATCGCCAAAGACGAAAGCAAGGCAGCTAGGATACATCTCAAGGAATGGCTGCGGCATAACAACGATCCGGCACTCCAGGTGAACATGTTCAGACGACAGCATTACTACCACATTTGTTGACTTGAGATGACTAGGGATTCGAGCGGCGGCTCAAAGGCCACATTCGCACTCGACTACAAGGACTCGTTGACATTGGCGATGAAACTGAATACAGCGACCGCGAGTTAGAAGACATTGTCATTGACAAGGATCTGATTTACACGCACTCGACAGCAGCATTCAATTATACGACGTATGATATCCGACGCGAACACGATACCATCAACGTTAATTCCCAGCGCCGCGATATTATGCTTAGGTCACACGAGACAGGATCAGGAGTACATCCCTATTGGTATGCGCGGGTAGTGGGGATCTACCATTGCAACGTTTATCGAAAACAGGATGGCGCATCTGGGAAGCGGCACCGAATGGACTTTCTGTTTGTGCGTTGGTTTGGGGAAGATGTAGATTGGAAAGGTGGTCCATCAGCCTTACGCCTTAACAAGATCGGGTTCGTGCCATATGGCGACGAGTCTGGTGCTTTTGGTTTCTTGGATCCAGGTCAGGGTCTTCGCGCATGTCATCTCTGCCCCGCATACGCAGATGGCAGAACCCAAGATCTCCTTGATCGAAAGTCAAAATATCGAGAATTTGCGGATGGGGATTGGACGTCTTACTATGTCATGAGGTAAGATTCAGTTCTTCTTGCACATAATTCCCTAGTAACCTTCGCTGAAAGATTTGTGGATCGTGACATGATGATGCGCTACTTCGGGATGGCGGTCGGGCATATGAACCCCGACAACTTTCCGATGGAATGTGGTATGCTGAGAAAAGATGTCCTAAAGGATAACAGCGCGTCTCAGTGGCCTGATCTTGGGAGGATAGATGAGGAAGATGAGGAAGAGGGGGAGGAAGAGGCCTCGGATGAAGACTCAGAGCCTGAGGAGGATGGATCTGATTCAGATAATGAGAGCATGGACTACGACTATTAGATACTGCCTATCGCGAGTTATTTTAATCGATACTTGTACTGTCCACTTGACGATGCTCTCCAGACCGGGGGACTGTGTTCTAAGTGAGGTTTTAATAGAATTGAGTAGATAATTACCACCTTATTCACGGTGCTCATTTTCATTTATCCCATCTAAGTGGTTGTAGTTTAGTATCAGACTAGTTTGACGCGTCGAGACACGGTGCACGTGCAGCCTGATGACGAGTCGCGATTGTTTACTGTTGCTTGGTCACTCTTGCCTTAAAACCACATCATGTTGATTTTCAATCCTTATCTTGCAACCACCAGTTGCCCCCTTCATCCTCCACTCTTCGCTAGCAAATGGCCCGTGGTTCATCAACATCTTCCAACGGCGGTCGGTCGTCGCCTGACCCATCCATATCGCGGCGTGGGTCGTCGCCTCCAACATCTCCAGGAAGCGACCAAGGCAATAAGCGTTCTCACAATGGCGGCGATGGAGACGATGAGGATCCAGATAACGAATCGCCACAGCCCATCAAGAAGAAAAAGTATGTGATTCGGACTCCCTCGCAACATCATCTCGTCGCTTTTCAAGCTGTAGCTGACTGGCCTACGTCCTAGAAAACTAACTGTAGCGCTATCCGCAGAGGATAAGAGCACCTGCGTTGCTGCTGGGCGCAAGATAGGCCGCTTCGTAGACATGTACTGCGATATGGAGGCGTTGGTTCATACCGCCGTCAGTACCGATATGAATGCCCCGAGGGAGCTTCACTCTGAGGCGTACGTTCGCCTAACCATTTCTTACTACTGCTAATATTTTTCTAGGGTCAATCAACACCTCGACACCTTTGCCAAACTACTGGCTATTGAACCCGAGATTTCTGCTCTGCTGCAGCGTGGGATGTACATGGTTCCACTTGTTACTGCTGCGGTATGTCCTTTCACAAGGTGTGCGTATATACTAACTGTAGCCCAGATCGATAGTGGACGTAGGAAGGCTCGTTCGGAGGATATCGCAACCTTCAAGAAGTCCTATCGCGACTGGCCCGGCGTTTGCCCTCTCCCAATGCCCTTCAACCAGAAGAAAGGCAACTTTGGCTTCCACGACGAGGAATGCGGCCGTCGTCTCTGCCCTGGTATTCTTGACTGGTATGATTTAAAGTGCGTCACCGCTTCCTCCGATACCTCGTACTGACCAAGATTGGATGTAGCATTCGTGAACAACTCGCCAATGGAGAGATCCAGCCCGAACCGGCTGATTTGTCGCTTGGGCTCTGGTCGAACTGCGCCGTCGACCTGACCAACCTTCTTGATGGCTTCCTCCAGAACGAGGAGGATATCATCGTATGTGTTCATGCTTCTGAATATGTGAGGTTAACCGCTCTTACAGTGCATGCGGGGCATTTTTCTTGGACCGTCCATTCCGCAAGGCGAAGACAAGTCCAAACGAAAGGGTCATGCCGCTAATGCTGGCATCCGCAAGGTTACGTTTCCTATGATTGCCCATATCGCGACTATGGTATGTTGACTGCGATCCTTCGAATTGTACTCATCCATACATCCAGCGGCGACACATCTTATCGGAAGAGGATCAATTCAAGCCGGACTGTACAGGCCCGGGCGCATTCAACTACCCCCGCTACTATCGCCAGATTCTCAAGTTAGCCGGCACCCTTGGACAGCTCCGACAGAAGGAGCTGCTTGAGTGGTGGAATGAGTGAGTAATGTATTGCTACGATGACGGATACTAATGTGTTTTCCAGGAAAGTTTTCGGTAACCGACATGGCCTCGACGACTCAGACGACAAGCCTTCGGCCACGACCAAGAAAGCGACGCGCCCGAATGGTTTATCCTTAGCTCAGATGGTTGGCCAAATCGCGAAAGCGCAGGCTGAAGAGGATGAACGTCGAGAGGCCGAGAAGAAAAAGCTCGAGGAGGAGAAGAAACAGGCTGAGCTAGCCCGGTTGAAGGCTGAGCGGAAGGAGAGGAGGAGGGCTGAGAAGAGGGCCAGGAAGGAGCAGGAGCAGCAGCAGTTGGCTTTGGGGGATGCTGCGAGATCCCAGGAGGATCTCGATGCTCGATCTGAGTCCAACGGCGGCGATGATCTGGGGGCTGGGCCAGAGATGTAACCTTCCGAGTCTGTATTTTTTCTTACTTTATATCTATCTATGCTAGCCTTTAGTTTATGTTCTTCGTACCGATTGATCTGAATGACTATTATTTCGCACTCATTGTTTGTCTGACTGTCTATGGCTTGTGGATAACATGCAAGGGATCTGCATCTGACTGTATCCTCTATGATACTTGTGGCCATTACCGGACTGGTAGAACATGCAGCTGCTGGTAGCCAGCTTGTAGCCCACTTGCAATCACCGGGCCATCACTTGGTGATCGACTTGCCAAAAAAAGTAAGAAAGGCAACCGATGGGGTGCTTGTAGTCAATTTCATAACTTGCCAATCAATACCGACAGCTGGCCTCTGTATGCCATTCAGAAAAATTTCTCGCGATGAAGCGGGGTGTCTTCCGACTTGTAGAATATAAGATGGTGTCCAGCAAATTCAAGCGCTTCTTGTGGCACTGGGCCCTCAAAGGTGACCTACAGCAAATTCGTGAGTCCGCCTTCGAAATGTGGCGGCCTGCGACGCCATACCATGGTCACCTAAAGATGAGGAAACGGTGGGCGCAGAGAAAGCATACATACCTGCTTCTTGCCATCGACAACCTCCACGTCCCTATTGTCGAAATAATAACTGTAATCCATCTGGTCGCTGCTTAGCGCGATGGCATGTCGCAAGTTGTGTTGATCGAGGCGCAATTTGAAAATCGTGATTACGTTTGGACCCTATAAAGATTGTGGCGAAGACTCCATGGACGAGCCGTGGGCGAAGGCTTGATGCTGGACTCGCTGGACGAAACACGAACACATGCATCAGTCTTCGGCTTGATTACAGCCACGGGTACATAACCGCGCTTCCGGGATAATATGAGTACCTCCTCGGCATGCATTTCGAGGACACGAAATCGACTACCATCGTCAATAGAACATCTGCAGGAATAGTGGCGTAGCGCAGCTCCATATCTATACCAGTCAAAGAATTATACCCATCTCCCGAATAAAATAGCGGATAACCTAATATACAACAACATAAAATACAATAGAATCCTCTCTCGAAAAAATCCGATCCATCACCGCCCCGCCTGCGGCTTCATATTCGCCGCAGCAGCCTGAGCAGCCGCCAACTGCTGATGATGCGTTTGCTGCTGCTGCAACTGCTGAGCGTTCATATTCATGCCCTGCATCTGGGGATTCATCCGCCAATACATCTGCGCTTGCTGCGGGGTAATGTTCGGCGGGAGGCGGTACATCTGCGGGTATCCATACGCGTACATCTGTCCTTGCCCTTGAATCTGCGGCCGGGGCGACGCCGTGCTCCCATTCGCCGCCCCGGGAACTGCATTGCGCTGGTGGAACTGCGCGGCGGCGGCAGCAGCAGCAGCGTTGTTGTACTGGTACATTTGAGGTGTCTGTTGGGTCGTAGCGTGTTGCTGAAGTGGTGTGGCGTGCTGTTGGGCTGGTTGTGGTTGAGGCGTAGCGTGTTGTTGATGAGGAGTGGCATGCGCCTGGTGGGGAGTCGCATGTGTTTGGTGAGGGGTAAGGTGAACTTGAGCGGCCTGGGGCTGAGGAGGCATGGGAGAGCGAGACGCAATTCTTTGGTTCGCGACATGAGGGCTCATCATCGCCGAGGCTGTGGGTGCCGTAGATGAACGACCACCACTTTGGGCCTGCTGGAGCTGGTGTTGAGCGTGTTGAATCTGTTGTTGGCGATGTTGTTGTAGAGCCTGAGCTTGGTGTTGTTGTTGAGCAGTCAGCTGCTGAGGCTGGGTCGCCTGCTGCTGAACCTGCTGCTGTTGCGGAAGAGGTTGAGGTTGAGCTAGTTGTTGGTGCTGCTGTTGGGGAGCCTGTCCCTGTTGCTGCTGCTGATTCTGCTGATGCATAAACACGTAGCGTTGTCGCATGAGCTCCTGTTGCTGCTGGGTCGGCATTGGCACCTGCTGCATGCCAGCAAAAGTTGCCCCGTTTGGCGCTTTGGCCATCTTCATCTGGTTGTTCTGCATCACGGTAGGTCTCTGAAGGAATTGGGGATTTGGTAGGACCCCCTGAAATGCGGCAGGCTGAGGAGTGGGTACAACGGCTGGCTGGGGAACGGGGGCGGCGCGAGGGGAGGATTGTTGGGGTTGAGGTTGTGTATGCTGTTTCGATGGAGTAGGATTTCGACTGGTGACGTCCTGAACTTGAACGGCGAATGTAGGAACTTGATGTGCCTGGTGTGGCGTCTGCGTACGAGGGGATGGGGTATTCGTTTTCGTAACGGCGGGATTTTGAATCTGGAATTGCTGCTGGGTTGGGTGAGGATGCATTGGTGCCGTGAAGGTCTGGTTTGCGGGAACATCCTTCGGTTGTTGTGGTATCTTTTCGGGAACCGGTGTGGGCGGTTTGGTGTACGGTGTGGGCGCCGCACTAGTGGTCGA
The DNA here is from genome assembly GCA_003314085.1 of Hymenopellis raphanipes. Lineage (NCBI taxonomy): Eukaryota > Fungi > Basidiomycota > Agaricomycetes > Agaricales > Physalacriaceae > Hymenopellis > Hymenopellis raphanipes. The sequence goes on along the minus strand of QLPD01006639.1, from coordinate 8,892 downwards.
AGGAGCAGGTGAAGATCGTGCAGAAGCAGGTGGTGCCTGTGCGACTGGCTTCGTTGTGGGTGTCGTCTTGACGGTTTCCCTCGCCGCTTGTAAATTCTCCAAAAGTCGGAAACTAAAGCATACTTTTAGATCGTGTCAAGCCGGAGAAATTGAAGCCTACCTGCTGGGACGCGATGAACGCGAAGCCATGAACTGCATGATCTTGGCTCTCCGTGCCTTACCAGTTTCGTCCTCTTCCTGAACAACAGCCGATGCCTTACGCTTGAGAGATGACGGAACGGTGGGCGCAGACACCTTAACGATGTGATTGACCATTCTCGTGAGGTTTGGGTCGGGATCGAGGCACAAGGGTGGTGTTGTAGCAAGCTACAGACACAAACTAAGTAAGTACGTTTAGAAAATGGACGTGAACAAAACATACCAATATCTTTGCTTCGACCTCAAGGGCTTCCATATCTGTCCATTTGTTACCCTGCCTGGCATTTAACGCGCATATATCCGCCCATAATGATTCTGAAGTTGGATGAAGAACGGTGCGGGAGCGTTCTGGCGCCTCAAGTGGTGCATCCGTTGGTTTTCCAGGACGGTAATCCAGAATCTCGACAATCATACATCCTGCATGGACTTTCAATGCAATCCAACAAAATTCGTAGAATTGGGCCACCTTCGTAGAAAGGAACTCTGGCCGTTTCAAACGTGTCCAGAAAGTCTACGGGTATTTGGTGGTTACGAATATCATCCAAGAGCGACTAGAAGGCTCTATAAGCGCGGATAACAGTTCATTTTGAACCTGTGCATACCGCGACGTGATTATTGTAGAGAAACTTTGGACCGTGGTTGAGTGTCCAGTGTTCAGGATGTAAATGTACAGTGAACGATGGCGGTTGCGACTCGTTCTTAGCAAGAAGTTCCTAGAATTATATGATTAGCTCCATTTCGTCGGACAGTCAAGGTAAAGTCACCTCGACTTGACGCGTCTGGTTATACCAACTCATCTCAAGCGCGCCAGCCAGAACGAGGTGGCGGTACAAAGAGAAGTGGGAAAGCCGGTCCGATCGCCGATCACAATAGGAAGACCCGCAGGGTTAGGGTTTATTAGCTCCGTCTAGACAATGAGCGCGTCCACACCCTCAGAGTCATTGGGAGATGCTGGAGTCTAAGCTGAGAATTAGATCTTGAGCCCTTTGACTCTGTCTAGAGAAAGGAGAGAAAGAAACCATCTGTTCTTCATGAATCAAAAACTTTAAAGCTAACTAATATCTTTTCTTCGCTTCAGAACAAGGTAAATTGGCACAACAGTCCGTTGAGGACCACATACACAACAATAAGCCCTAGATATATGTTAAAATACACCGGCATAACAATACATTTCTTCGTTTCTTCCGTTTCTTTCCTCTTCAATGATGGAACAGTCTGAGCGATGTGTGAGCAAAGACCAAGTCATGCTCATCCGCCGCCTTGATACATTCAGCATCCATCACACTTCCACTCGGCGCCGCTAAATACCGAACACCACTCTTCTTCGCGCGATGCACGTTGTCCGGGAAGGGGAAGAAAGCGTCGCTAGAGCACGCCACGCCGTCCAATTGCGCCGCCCATTCCTTCCTCTCTGCGTCACTCAGGGTGGGAATCGCGCCCTCAAACCGGCCCTCCCACTCGGCCTTCTCCGCACCCTCCAATGGTTCGCCAGAAACGAAAAGATCGATGGCATTGGCCTTCTCCGCGCGTTTAGTGCCTTTCTTAAAAGCGAGGTTGAGGACGGTCGGATGGTGTCGGAGCCACCATAGATCAGCTTTGCCACCAGCAAGACGTGTGCAGTGTATACGCGATTGTTGGCCTGCTCCAAGACCGATGATGCCACCCCGAAGAGCATACGCGACACTGTTAGATTGCGTGTATTTGAGGGCCAAGGTTGCAACGATTAAATCGGTAACGGCCAAGGATGGAAGCTACGGATTGTCAACTTCCTAGCTTCACAAAGCGAATCGTGTCAATTACCTCCTTGTTCTTGGTAACAATATTTTCAAAAAGCTTAGCATTAATCTTGCAGTTATTGCGGAGTTGCTGTAAACTGATTCCGTACACCTGTTTAGTCTCGACTGGCGGAGGGACATAGGTCGGATCGATCTGTGCAAGAATGAGCTACTTGAAAGGACTCTAACGCAGAATGTTTTACCTCAAGAACACAGTACTTGCCACCTTTCTTCTTAGCGAGAATTTTGAAAGCTTCTTCGGAATATCCTGGAGCGATGATACCATCGGACACTTCACGCGAAATGATCTCGGCGGTCGCAAGATCACAAGGGGCAGAGAGCGCGATAAAGTCGCCGAACGACGACATACGGTCAGCACCACGAGCACGAGCATAAGCCGAGGCTAAAGGAGTGAGAGGCGCTTTCAAGTCGTCAACGGCGTAGACTTTCTTCTCGGTGTCATTGAGTTCGATGCCAACGGCAGCACCAGCAGGCGAGACGTGTTTGAATGACGCTGCAGCAGGCAGGTCAAGAGCCTCTTGGAGCTCTTTGACGAGAGCATATGAGTTAAGGGCGTCCAGAAGATTGATATACCCCGGAGATCCACAGAGAGCTATGACCGGAACGTTTAACAATTTGGAAGAGAGTGAAATAAAGATGTCTACCTTTGAAAGGCAATTGATCATCGGTAACAAAGGCCTGGGCAGGCTTTTGGTGAGGGTTAGCGCCGTATCGGAGAGGCATCCTCTGCACATGGCCGGCAAGAGGCGCGTCTCCGGTAGCGTATTGTTCCCTAAAGTATCCACTGATCGCTTCGTCATATTTGGCGGTCATCTCAAACGCCTTTAGCGCAAGCTTGCTCCTCAAAGACTGGCCAACATCGCCATTACCCTCCTTCCACGATTTTAAGAAATCTGTATAGTCTGATGGGTCGGAGAGGACAGAAACGCGCTCATGGTTTTTGGCGGCTGCACGGAGGAGGGTGACTCCACCGATATCAATCTCCTCGACAGCGTTGGCTAGGGTGCAATTGGGCTGCGATATGGTCTCGGTGAAAGGGTATAAATTGCATACGACAATGGAGATGGGTGAGATGCCTTGCGTATTGAGGTCTTTTTCGTCGGATGGGATGCTTCGGGCAAGTATTCCTGTTTAAACAGTTAGACGCGCCAACTACTAGAAAAGTTTGAGTGTGCACCTCCATGTACAGCAGGGTGGAGGGTTTTGACTCGTCCGCCAAGCATCTCTGGTGCTTTCGTGATATCGGAGACATCTCTGAAGCGACCCAGTCAGACTACCAATGGACAAACGTATTCCAATGCTCACTCAATGGCAATGCCAGCATCTCTGATCTTCTTTGCCGTCCCGCCAGATCCAAGCAGTCGAACACCAGCCGCATCAAGACCACGGGCCAAGTCGAGTAGATCGTTCTTGTCGTACACGGAAAGCAGCGCTAACGAAGAGGTTCAGCTATAGGTGTACACGACTAGAAGAAACTAAGGACCGATGGGTTTCGACATGATGGTTTCTGGTCAAGATGATAGGAGGTCAACTAAAAAAATTGCCGGAACAGATAAGATTAACGGAGCCCGCCAATCAATCGTACTTGAATGCCAATTTTACAACTTAACAGCATCTCACTACTGACGACGCTACGAGGTTGTTCTCGCGCATACCGCACGCGCCAATTGGGTTCGTTTTACTTCCCACACAAATACAGAACCTCCACAATTAAATAAATACGGAGTAGGCGAACAACAAGGGCAAGGAAAGGATTGCGATGCGCATGGTAGTTGCTTGGACTCGTTGAATTCGGCGATGTATACGATATCATTAGAATCGGAATGGAATTAAGAATATCCTGGTGCGCGTTAGCAGGAGAAAGGCAAATGAAAAGGGTACGCACAAGTCTACTGATACTATGCTCTAAAGCGTACGTACGCCATCAATAGCGCCGCCCCGCCCGTTACTGCGCATACATTAGTACCGATGTCACCAACATCGTAACCAAGGACTCACCGAAACCCACAAGCACCTGCAACGTTGCGGCCTTGCTCATCTGAATGCCGGTTCGCAACGCGGCAATCTCTTGCTCAATCCGAGTATCGACCTCTCGAACTTTGAGCTCCTGCTTCTTGCCTTCCTCCCTCATCCGTCCCTTCTCCAAATTTAAATCTAGCCGGACCCCCGCCTGCGTCCGAGTCACCTCCTCCCTCAATCGCGCCTTCAGTCGTTCCACCTCTGTCTGCAGCTGATCATGTGCGCCCTTGAGCGAGGCCAAGTCGTTTTTCGAGACCAATAGCAGCTCGGATTTGAGTTGGGCAAAGTCGACTTGCTGAGTGTAGTGCTGTTTCTCCTGGTCCGCCTTGGTGACCATATTGGAGGACATGTTGCGTATGGATTCGTCGACGACCTCTGCGAGTGCTGTCATGATGCCCTCGGCTTGCGCACGGTTGAGGCCTTCGCGCTCAAGGCGCTGGACGAAATGGTGTGTATCAAAGTGGAATTCGGCGGCGGAGCGGGTGGTACTGAAAGGCCGGAGGGAGGCGGGCGCAGATCTAAAGACACGCGGTATTATTTGGGACATGGTGGTGTAAGAGCAATATGTGTCAAGATGTCGTTACGGTGCCAATATCATGATGGTTGGAGGTAAAGTTGCGATTGGAGCACGTGAGTCACTGCTCTTGCTTTCGACGACGATCGCGACCTACTGGTAACTGCACTGACTTATAATCCGAGGAGTCTACGCACGATATCTAGATGATCCTTCTAAGCCAACGACGTCGCCGCTGCAGAGAAGTTCATAGCAGACAGACATGGCGAGCGGATACTCGCGTCTTCCTCCATAGAGACAATATGCATGAAGGACACGCTCCGGCGAAGTCGTCTCGCGTCCCGCCTATCCAGTCCCATGCGTCGTCAGCGTCACCGGTATCTCGGTAGAGCTCTACCCCGACTGGGATTATTTCCGATGAACTCTGACTGGGACATAATTTGAACGACCGTTCTCACAATGACGACGATTTTCTGGCCGGACTTCGAGCGCGATTCCTATTTGTCACTCAGCTCGCGGTGATACAGTTTATAGCGTTTAGGAAGATGACACTGACGTTATGGTTACATGTTTCTTGCGAAGAGGGCGAGCTCATCGGCCAAAGAGTATGGATAATTTGAAGACTCTCTACGTGCTCGTTCGGATTTACGCCAATCAAAGTCTAAAATCTACGGTCTACATTTCGCCCATACAGGCGTCCGGCGAACTTGGTCTTCCTCATCGGCAGATAGAATCGGCGGCGTTTCAGTTGTTCCTCGGCGCGAAGACTCTGCATGTTTTTGAACGCGCCACGATGCAATTTTGTGTGCGGAACCTGGTCATCAGGTGCTTTGACTCGAGTGCTCGGATGCCTTGCTAATGAGTTCCACAGGCGCTCGCCGCGTAGAGCGGAGAAGCGACACTGCTTTTGTGAGCGTCCAAGGGTATAAGAGTCTCTAAGGACGGGCACTTTAGAGGATCAACGAACCAAACTTTTTCATCGAGTACTCAGCAAGCCAACAAATCTCTCATGTTTTAAACAATGCAGCTCAAGTTTTTCACCCTCTTTGCTGCTCTCGTTACCCTTACACTCGCCGCTCCCAGTGCGGACACTGCGAACGGGCTTGACAAGCGTGGCTGCGTAAAAGTCATGTATCCTTGGACGATGTTCTGATCCCTAATCACCTCCGCAGGTCTTCGTGCCCGTCAACGAAGGATGCGCATCTGACTGGGTGTAGCCTCAATGGCCCCGGCAATGCAGTCAAGTGCTGCGAGGTAATTCTATATATCTGTCTTCAATGCTGGTCCTGACATTCTGACCAGACTGTTTGCTCCTAAGGAAAACAAGACAGAGACACGGCGTACTGTTGATTAAGATTAAACGCTGTAACCCGATTGAATTGACCAATTCCTCCACAAACTCTTCGAATAAGAGAAAGGCAAGAGTTGCACACGAATTTGAAAGTTTATACACGGGGTAAGTTCCTCATCAGCATAGGCAAGGAAGCGGCTGCCACTGGTCAAACTGCTACCGGTATGGAGGATTATTCAAAAGTCAAAAATATTCGGTAATCCTGCCAGAATTTTCAACACAAACTGAAGTCGATGTTCAAGAGACTTACTGATGGCGACAAGAGATAAAACCGTGTTTATAAGAGGAAGCACAACAATGCACGAGCAGGCAACAATGGATGGTATCCAGACAGCCGCTGGCTGTGTAGCTATGGCAAGCAAGAGCACCGACCCGAGGAAGCACAATATACCAAAAAGCATTGCAGTCCCGGCAGCGTCACCAACGCTACTTGCGTCAACAATACGCTGACAGGACCAAATGAGGTTGGTATCCGGGGAACCATGGCGATAGGGTAACTGTAACGAGCTACCTCCTGCTTCATTCATCCCTTCAGGCGTAGGGGTTGGATGAGTACGTTGTCGAGAAATCAAGTTCACTCGAAATTCGACGTCTTTGAAAATGTTGTGGCGCCTGCGGCTCAACGTGGCGAAATGCCCGAATGTAGACAGATAATCGGAAGAACAGTTGGGGTTGCCTAAATCGGCAAGCGTTCTTTCGATGAAAGACAAGTGGCGCTGGAATACTGTTGATGTGAAAAGTGCAAGACATACAGCAATCACGTCCAACAGAACACCCGCAAATCCGAGGGCGTTGGTAGCCTTATTGAGACTCGACACGTTGTTCTGATACGACAGGGCTACAATTTGAGCCTGCACTGCAGCAAGAAAAGCAGCCTATAACATTATTGTTCGCGAGTTGCATAGAGCACAATTTAGACACGTACAATAGTCGCCTCGGAGGTAAGACCAGTCATCTGAGCTTTAATCTCTTCTATGCCAGGTGATGCAGGTTTATCAAACGCATAGTAAAGATAGAATGTGTAGAGGTTTTGTATCAGTGCCACAATAGATGATGCGTCAAACGACATTCCGCAGGTGAGGAGCGGTGTATCGATGGGTTCTGTGACAAATTTTAGCAAAGGCGTCAGTAAAATAGACGTGGCATCATACTGGTTGCTGCTCAACAGTAGTCTGACGTTAGCGCTCTAACTCCATTCTTGACGTTGGCGGCGCTTATAGTATACCAGTACCACGGTTCTAAATTGCTTCATGAAGTCAGCGCTTGTCACAACTGCGTCCGTGACAGCGCCAGCACCCAGATATCAAACAAGTTGAACTCGGCTAATGTTCTGGCGATCAACTTAGACCGTTTGCTTCCAACACAGACTGAGGCCTAAGCATAAGACATGTCCCACCAATTAAGATTATGTCGTTGTAATCCAGTCGAATTGACTTGTTCTCTTCTTGTATACGTTCGTGGTGGAATGAAGGGGACCTGGCGCGAAGTTCTTTGATCTGGCCTTTAGTTGGATCTGAAGCGATTTCCGAGTCAATCCAATCCCAAATTGTTTCTACAACGTACCTTAATTCTAAGCCAGCATCTCCCGAGGTCACCATTCTCGACCATCTTCTGAACGATGTCGAGCCCGCCGACAGACTCGATGAGTTGACGGAACGTCGGCCCTTTATTCAGAATCTTCAAACCTGCACAAAACAGTGAGACTAGGCGATTAAAAAGAATGAAAACAACATACCCTGTCTAACAGTTTCATCCTCCAAGATATCGAACGACGTGCTTAATGAACAGAGCAGTGTTCCGGAGACTTAATAAAAAGAGGTTGGCAGCCATTCAGGGTTAGTTATTCCGGTCATTGCCGAAAGTCTTCACATATGTAGCTCAGCACGTGAGTCACTGCTCTTGCTTTCGACAACGACTGTGAATCCAATTTCACTCGAGGAATCTATGTACGATATCTAGATGAACCTTCTAAGCCAACGACGTCGCCGCTGCGAGACCGAGTCAAAGCAAACATGGAGAACGGATCCTCGCGTCTGCTATATCAAGACAACATAGACTAGCATGGCAGACACGCTCTGACGAAGTCGTGCCTTAAGGCTTCAGGACATGAAAGCCAGAACAACTTAGTCCTTCGCTATGGCGTCTTTGTTCTCCCATGGATACTTAGTTATGCACGGAACGATGTAGGATCCACCGCGTAGCCACCACGCCTATATTCGTTCGTAACCCTTCATTTCGCGTCGCGCCTATCCCGTCACATGCGTCGTTCGCATCACCGGTATCTAGGTAGAGCTCGACCCCACTACTGGATCTATTTCCGATAGACCCTCACAGTCTAGGACAACAAATTTAGCGACCGTTTTCACAATGACAACCATTTTCTCGCCTGACTTCGAGCGCTATTTTATTCGTCACTCAGCCCAGTGATTGCGTCCATAGCGTTTGGGATGACCTGTTCAACCAAAGTGACGCCACACTCTGTACCCTGACGTTAAGGCTACACGTTTCTTGCGACGAAGCGGTCTAGATGTCTGGATAATATGAAGAGCCTTTACGTGCACTCATTCGAATTTGTGCCAGTCAAGTCTAAAATAATCGACGGTCTACATCATTTCGGATCGCCATACGCAGCGTCGCGTCCCCAGCTTGGTCTTCCTCATCCGCAAATAGCATCGGATATTTCAATAATCCTTGGACGCGAAGACTGCGCATGTTGGAACGCGCTTCGATAAAATTTTGTCTGTGGAACGTGGTCATCAGGTGCTTGGAGTGCTCGGATTCAGGCTAATGAGCTCAGGCGCACGCTCGCTGCGCAGCGCGACGCTTCGGTGAGCGTCCAAGGGTATAAAAGCCTCTAACGATGGGCAATTTAGAGCATCCACCAACCCAGCTTCCTCTTCGAGTACTCAGAAAGTCAACCAATCTCTAAACATGCAGCTCAAGTTCATCACCGTCCTCGCTGCTCTTGTTACCCTTGCAGTCGCCGCCGCCCCCAAGGCTGACGCTCCCAAGGC
>QLPD01006620.1:0-19592 GCA_003314085.1 Hymenopellis raphanipes | reverse complement strand
TTGAATGTGTATACTTGGATTCTTAGACTATCGTTATCTTGTTGCCTTGCTCATTGTCGTGTATTTGGTAGACCACATTTGTACAATAGTCGTAGTAGCTCAGTATGGGTTTTCTCGAAGGAGATTACAATTGCACGAATGTCTATGTCGGCACAGGTCAAGAGCGAGGAATTATATGCAACGATTCTTTACATCACGACAACTATTGAAGGTGCATTATATTTACCTTCAGAACCTCTTACAGCGGGGGAGGGTGACAGCGGTACTTCCACAGATGTGAATCGTCGGTGAAGTTACAATCTGGAATCCAAATATTTCTCCTAGACAGCTAGGCTGTTCCCTGTGAAGTTTACTGAAGATCGAATGACTGTAGCACAACTGCAGCGTTACAGCGCGACTAAAGGAGAAGATTCGCGGGATACACCTCATATGGCAGCCCCTACAGCTCTGTAGATCAAATACAATACAAAACACCCCGTAATGTCCACCCCATTTTTGTAAAACTTAATGTCCCCTTCGGGGTGACATACGAAAAAATTGGTATGCTCACTTTCAGTCAGAAATCGGCCAAAAATCCTGATTACGTAATAGGAACGATACAGAGAAGTGAAACTGACGCCTGCGTGAGGATGACAGGCTGTGGCAATACGTCATCGCGCACAGCATTTTGCACAGCCATCGCTTTAACCCGGTTTCTCCCGAGCCTCGGATAAACTCGGACACCACCGGGTGACGGCTACTTGCACCCGAACCACCACCACACCCATGCGCCTCTCTCGACCACGCCGCCAGCCACCCTACCACGTCGCTCACCACGGCAAACGTCGTGGATAGCCCGGGTGACAGCAGTCGGCTACCTGCCCCTCTCACCACCACCACCACCATGTCAACGACACCCGACGCGTCGCCATCGACGGCTACGCCAGCACCCGACTTAACCACCACCACTATCACCTCCTCTTACCACCACCATCACCAGTGTGCAGTTCGGCTACCATACCACCACACCACCAGCGTCGCCACTGCCTCGTGCGTCTCACCACGACCACCATCGCCGCCACACTCATGTGCCTCCCTCTCGACCACGCCGCTCTCCACCACAAACGTCGTCGCGAGCCACTCAGATAGCCTGGCCGGCTACCTACACCCTCTCACCACGATCTGCTACCGCTACGCACCCCACCATGTTTTCGGCCGTACGCATCAGTCGCTACGCCAGCACTCGACCTTAACTACTACCACCACCACCACCGCGTGGGCCTCTGTTCTCATGTTACCACCACCACCAGCCTCACTCGTTACCGTCCGTGTGACGTGCCTCTCTTACCGCTACCACCACCACCACCACACCACCAGCGTCGCCACTGCCGCGTGCGTCTCGGCAACGCCAGCGCCCATACCTCTCTTACCACCAGCGACGTCGACCCTTTTTCTCTCTCTCACCACACTCCCATCACTACTTGCATTTATCCACCACCACTATCCCGCCGACGCGGGTGTCCTGTTACCGCCTCTCATCCAGGCTCCCCATGCTCCCCATTCTCACAGGCGTCGTCGTACATCTAGTATTTCACACCACTCGCCACGACGTTCAGCTGCCAACACGTCGCGGCAACGGAATAGCGCTACGCCAGCACCCGAGTCGTCATCCCAGCCTTTCGCAAACCCGTCACCCACTTAACTATCGAGCACGCGTGCTTACCATGAGAGTGTCGCTCTCTTAGTGCGCGCCTTCTGTTGTCGTCTCTCCTTTTGCGGTTACCGGTGCCCGTCATCATTCTCTCTTCCCTAGACCATCTTTTGCACCACCACCAGACTCCTTCCCAGTGATTTCTGTCTCATTTGAGCCAAGACTTGTCGGCTGTTTCTTTCTCGCACCACCATCCTACCAGCGCTTTTTTCAGAAAGTCGCCACCGTTTCTCGTCGATTTCCTTTGTAAGTTTGCTATTCGATTATATGATGACACCACTAATTGGACCGTAGCATGTCTCCTGCAGTGATCGATTTTCGCCCCGACGAGCGGGTTCAAATCACTCTTGCTTGCGTCTTGCGCTATCCTCACGCGTCACAGTCTCTGCGTTTCAAGTCCTCGACCGTCGCCTTTTCTGATTGCACTAATCGATTTTTACCCCGACAAGCGGGGCAAACTACTCGTCGCGGCCTTTGTGTTTCCATCGTCTGCCTGCAAAATCAATGCCCGAGTTGCCCATCACGTCGTCGTCGCCCGCCTTTCAGACCGCTTTTGCCGCCATTTCCAAGTCTTTGTAAGTTTGGTATTTGATTACAGGACCACTGATCGACGACTGATCTTTTTCAGAGTCATCGATTTTCGCCCGGATGAACGGGGCCAAACCACTCTCTTGCGCGTAGCGCATCACATCTCCGTCACCGCTCAGCTCCTTTTACCGAGGTCAAGTCTTCGATCGTCGCCTCGATTTCATGATGATACCCCGCTTTATATTTTCGCCCCGGCGAGCGGGGCCAAACCACTCGTCTCTCTTTACCTTGCCTATTCGTACCCTCGACAACTCGCACATCCACGGTCGTCTTGTGGCATCATTAAACCACCGGCCACCCTCAACACAGCCACACGCGAGGGTTCAAACTTCACATTCTCGTGACCACTGTGAAATTTGAAGCCACCAAGTCCTAACCCTAAGAACACGGATGCATGGGCCGGTTATCCGAGTTACAGTAGTAGTGCTGTAGAGGAGTAAACTAGTGGGATGCGACCTGGACGCGACGACTCTTTGATGAAGTAGTACGAGTATGTAGACTGGTTGTATTATGTTGGACAAAATTCAAGGCGTGTTGCCAATGTTATCTTTATGTTTTTGTGACATGTTACCCTTGGTCTTTTCCCTCGTTGACGTTGGGTGGTCCACGCTTCTCCTTCGCATTTGGATGGCCGATAGTCCTTTGCGCACTCCACACATCGACTTCTAGCCCCATATTATTGGTGGGCGCTGCCCGCGCTGCCCATCCTCCTTCTTTTTTGGCTACGTCGATGGCAGCACCACCTGCTTCTCCTTATCGTCCTCTGCTCCCGACTGCCTTGGCCTGCAAAGAGCTGTCCCCCACCTCACCAATGCCACAGCATAGAGTTGCTGAGTACGCGCGACACGTCGTTGTCGTTACGCTCGACGCGTCGTCGTCGTCGTGGCGCGCACCTCAAGAGGCGCCACCAAAAATACTTGTGTCACTTCTTTCATCGTTCAACTGTCATGCTGCTTCGCAGGCCAAGAATCTGACGTGTACAAGCGAACTTGCCGGAGAGCTGACTCTTTAAAATGAGTGCTTGCAAGCTTTCCACCTTTCTCATTCTCTCTTTCCCCTCCTCATGGACCCCCCACCGCCGCCTGCCTGGCAGGTTCGTGCGGTGGAGGTTCAAACTACCCGACACGCCGATCAGTTCGCCGCCAGCCCTTGGTCGGCTTCCCACGTCTTTGGATCGGTCAACGACACTGTCAAGTCTCATATAAAACGCGAGCTCGCCATCCCCACCCTTCGAGGTCATAACCGCGTCGAAGCTCAGTTTCGTGGCTTCTTCAAGCTCCTTCAAGAACAGCCCGGTCTTTGCGAACAGTACGGTATCACGACTGACCCGGAATTGTTCTTCACCCCTGGCGCGCCCTTGTTCTCGATGGGTCTGTTCTTCACTCGTCGAACTCGCGTGTTTGAGCTAATCCATCCCGCAGAGACTCTGATCGCCTTTTTCAACTACGTCTGCCTGTCAAGCAAAGGTGTACTCGCCGACGAGATCACTGTCGTTACCCTCCAAAACGTTATCAGTCTCTTCTTGGGCATGGTACGCTTTTTTCCTATCTTTCAGTCACCAAATGTTTTAATTCCTTCTTAGACATCTCGAAAAACCAATATTTCATACCCTAGCTCGATAACTCGGCAACTTTACGCGGCAAGTTTTGTCTCTATCCTTTTTGACAGGTTCTAAATCCTCCCTTAGTACGCCAGCGGCGAGGCTGTTCATCGTTTCAATCTCTCTCTCAAGCAGAGGGAAAAACCCACGGCTGACATTGTCGATGTTGCCGTGATCCTCGCTCAGCTCTGGAACCCCACACATCCAATCCAGAGTACCCGAATGGTATGTTGCGTCGACTTGCTCTCTATCACCTTTTAACTCTTTTCCTCCAGCGTATACAGATCGGCGTCATCATCAACTACATTTCGCAGTGTGCAGCTCGCCCCGGTTCCATTGTCGAATGCTCGTCTTATCGAGATAGTAACGAATGCATGAAATACGACGCAAGTCCTCTGTTCCTTTTGTGAATTCATGCTTACATGTTTGCAGGATCTCGTATTCATCATCCTGCCAGCAGGTGCCGAGTCTCCCTGGGGTCAAGATACCGAACATATCAACAAGCGGGAGAAAGACAGAGCGCAAATCGGCGTTCGGATCGAGTCATCTCTCCTGAAAGGAAAACGCAATACGGCCGCTTAGTGAGTGATTCGTATTCCTCATCAAATACAGCGCCTCAGTATAGTCTAGTGTCGCTTTTGCTTTCTATCTTGAGCCAATCACTAGCCCGACAGAGCCGTTTGTTGGGCCGGCGTTCTGCCTCGTAACAGGCCTTCTCCTCTTGGCGATGGAAGACGGCGCATTCGAAAGCGTCAAGACTTGGGAAGATTTACGCATTCTGATGGAGAATGCTAGATCTGCTGTTGTTATCCAGATCGCTGAGGACAAGCGTCAGCTCCCGGTGTTGCGAGCGTATATACCCGGCACATTCACGATTTCTTCCGACAAGGCGCTCAAGTATGACACGCTGTACGTGCAGATGGACGTTTTGGGAAAGAAGTGTGGTTTCCTATGTAAGTCTCCTTCCTGCTTTCTCAACCATTTCTGAATCCTTTCCTAGTCGTATTAAATCCGTACTGTCTGCGACGAATGGCTGGGAACAACATGGAGCAGTCGGGTCAGGTTACCACTGCTATGCGTACTCAGGCCATGGGGCATCATCTGTTCTCCAAAATCTTTGTACGTGGTTTTCTTCACCTCTGACAGTTCAACCCATTTACCCCGACTTGTAGAAACGGTACATTAGTTCATTGATGCCTCTCGATCTGTCCGCCATTGCTGCTGGACGAGAAGAAGACCGCAGTAAAATCAAGGTGTGTGTAGTAACTTTTATTCACCGATTTTCCATGCCTTACTCTTATAGGTTCTCGGTCGAATGTCCCTACTAGCCGATACAGAGGCCCCCATATGTGTCTCGCCCGAGGGACTCCAGGCTATTATGGAGACCGCGGAAGTCCAAGAGCTTTTCGCCGTTCAAGAGGAGGCAAGTTTTTTCTCAACCGTCAAAAGATCCAACTGATTCTTCTCTTTTTAGACTCGTCGCCAATGCTATGAACGCTTCGAGACTCTCAAAGCGGCTAAAGGCTCGGAAGAGGAAATCGCCTATCGTCAAGCGTATACAAAGACCAAGAGTGCTGTCGCGCGACTCCAGCGCCAGACCTTTATGACGGAACGCAAGCTCTGGTTTAAAACCAAGGATGCACGCATAATTGCCGAGGCGAAAGAAGTAAGGATTCCCTTGAACTCTCTCTCCCTCTCCCCTTTTCTAACTATCACACAGAATGCTGAAGCTGATGCTGCAAGAAATGCACAGCCGGTCGCCGACGCAGTAAGTGGTGTCTCTCCAAATTGTCTTGAAGCTATATTCAACCCTCGTACAGGTTTCCGAAGATGACGCCGACGCCATGGTCTGTCTGCTTCCCGATGCCGAGCAGGAACAAGATATCGACAACCTCGACCTCGAGAAGCGCCTGAAGGATCTTTGTACAACGAACCTCAACAATCTCGATGAAGAGGGGCTCTGCCATCTCATTCGGGAAGGTGGTTACGAAGCCGCTATGGCGGTTCAAGCGGAGGCCTTGAATGGCTCCGCAAACATATTGGAAGCGGAAGGCTCACTAGAGGATTCGGAAGAAATCAGTTTCTGTACCACCAAACTCTCATGGGACCCCGCCGCCACCTATGTTCCAAAATTCCACCTTCCTCCTGATTTCGCACGCAAAATGGCTTTCGGTGCATTCCCGGACGATGGATCACTTGATGCGCAGTTTCATGTCTGGACTACCCTCGCGAGTCTACCCGAGCATGCAAAACTGCCGTCGAGCTCTATGGAGACCACCTCTTATGCTGGCGAGCAACCAACGGCCGAGGGTTTATGTCTCAACCAGCGGTGTACAAAATCAATGTCGTAAGTCGCAAATTCTTCTGTTCGACACCACTCATATCCTTTTACAGAGAACTGTCTGCCAGTAAGCGTGCTGAACACTTGCACAGCTGTGCTCGCAAGCTCGCGCAAGAAAAGAGCGACACTCTCGTACTGGAGAAATGTCCTGAGACCTGTCCAATCTGCCCTCGTTCTTTCGCCGACTGGACAATTAAGGAAATATTCAAACACATCAAGAATCACCATTCGCACAGCAAGCACAGGTGTAAAGTACCTGGCTGTACAGCGTCTCGAGCGTATGTTCCATGATTCTTCTTTCTACAGCTTGCTTATGTGTAGCGTAGATTTCCCGATTATGAATCTCTCGTCACTCATTGGGGCGACGCGCATTCACTCCCAAGTGGTCCGGCTGGCTTTCTTGATTTCGACTACTGGTGTCAAAAGTGGTATGTCTTGTCGTCCTGTTCATGTCTCAGCGATTCAAATTTCTACAGGTTTTATCGCCGAGAAGAGCTTGAAGAGCATCTAAAAATGCATTTCTTTCGGGACTGGGAGCCTCAGCGGCGAAGCCCCTTCGTCGAAGACGACGGTGGATATGACTGGGAGCCAATCGGGTACAGTACTATTGTGACCAGTCAGATTATTTTGCGGCCAGGAATTTGTCCCGTCTGTGTATGGAACCCATCTCTATCGTATTGTGATCGTCTCAACCAGTATGTGGATATTTGAGCTATTTCTTCCTTCTTATACTTATATGCTCTGCAGATCAACCGGTGGCAACCTGGTCATGCATATTGTGAATCTACATCACAATGACTGGGCGTCCGCAGTGATTGAAGAAAATCGACTGCTAGCTTGTCCGTGTCAAGGTTGCGAGCTCTCGAGGACGCCGTCGTTTGGCCTTGTTGAACTGTACAACCATTTTGTCACAGTACACGAGATTCCGATGGCAGGTCGACGCAACAAAGGGTCTCAAGGTCTGCCCGTCCTTACAGTGTTGGCGGATCTCAAACGGCCTTCCAATCGGGACAATGTCGAGCTTATGGGCATAGATTTCAAGGTGATGCCCATTGGTTTGTCGTTGACACTAATTCTCACCATAGATTATAGGTTCAAGATACGGAACCATCCAGCCCAGTCGCTCTCTCCAACGCAGAGGCCGGTCCATCCAATCGTCGTTCGCGTACTCCCGAGGAAGAAGCCGATGAGCAAGAGTCCGACTCTGAGACCATCTCGTTCTCCAGCATCTTGGCCCAAAGGGCGCAGCTTATCGGAACGACAGCTCAGGATCCGGTGTGTTCCATTCTTTATCAAACATTCGCAATCTGAATTGTCCGAAAGGAGAGAGACGAGGCACTCAATGCACTACTTGATTTTGCAAATCTCAATGAAGGTATTCGAGTCCCGCAAGGGTGGATGAATCCATATTACAGTGGCGAAGCTTTGAAGAAATTGTTTGGCGAATAGTTAGTTACATGCTTTTCTAATGCATCTCTGTATCTTGTCCTTTTGCCTGGAGCAGAGCAAGCTCTGCTTTTGCACTCTCCTTCTTCGCAACCTCGAGTGCAAGTTCAGCTTCGGCGCGCTCCTTCTTCGCAACCTCGAGATCTCGAAACGCTGCTAGACGCTTAGATTCTGATTCCTTGACTGCTGCAGTCGATTCGTTCTTGCGTTCAAGCGTCTGGGTTTGTTTCTCGAGCAGAGCGATTTCTTTGGCGCTTTCAGCTGCGATGCGTGCCGTTTCGACTTCGATTCGCGAGATTTCGAGGAGTTTGAAGTTGTAGGCCACAGCTTCCAAGTGGCGGCTGCAAGAATGTTAGGAAAACGACCTTGCCCAACGAAAAGAACATACGTATTGTTATATGCCTCACGCTCCCCATCCTGGACAATATTTCCCAGCAACGCCGTGTTCACAGGCCGTGGGACTTGATTCTCTTTGAGTCTAAACATCGTTTGGGGAATGTATGTGTCGAATTGAACGCATATACGTACAATGCACTCGTCGTCGTCGTTGGTGCGATATCGAGTTTTCGTTTCTTCTGAGCCGGGCGGATGGGCTTGAGGGTGACTGGCTGCGGAACAGACTTTCCAGGCATTATGCAGAAGGACGAGAGTGATAGAAAACCCGATAATGGTGGCAGGAGGCAAGTACGCGACGCGACGACAATCGTACCCGGATCCGATCACGCTTACCTTCTGACCACCACATCGACATGTCCGCCTCGCTGAACACCGCGCTCACCTCACCAAGCTCGTACATTCACAGTACACTGGATGAAATTGAAGAAATAATCCCACTCCTTGATGATGACACCGCGGAAGGCGCAGCAAAACGAAAACGGATCGAAGGTCGAATAGAAGCCATCCTCGAAAAAATGCAGGAAAACAGCTCGGATGAAGACGATACGCCTGATAGGAGCAATCGCCAAAGGAGCAAGCGCCAAAGGTCGTCAGCCAGCGACGACGACAAGAACAACGGTGTGTATTCTCTGCATCAAGGTCTATCACCATTGACTGATCAGTACTATAGCGAAGAAACGTCACCGAGAGATCACCCAAGACATACGAGACTACCTACATGTCGAAGATTTTGTTCTTGTTCTCACTAGCGAGGTGGAGCGTGGCACAAAGGGGGAGAACGCAGCATTGCGCCGTCTGTTACAAGGCTTTAGTGATGATGAGGAAAACTGGGTATGTCTGTCTCTTCCATTCGCGCATATATTTACATGTACAGCGCTCTGTTCTTGACCCTCTTGCGGTGTCGTGTGATGCTTGGATTGACCGCTGCCGCAAGCATCGGCTCAATGATGCTTTGCGTGATGAGGATCAGCAATTGCTTCATTACGAAGAGGTATATTCTCTCGCACCAGTGTACTTTGTTTGATATTCTTTATGAGACGCGCTATCTTCAAGTAACTGGTGCACATGTCGTCCGCTACATCGACCATGTTATCCAAATTGTCGAGACTCTCAAGTTTATCAAGCGATGGAACAAACGCGACAAGGACGACGAGAAGGGAGCCAAGAAATGGAAGACCAAGGTGATTCAAGGAAGCTTTTGCGCAAGTAATCCCAAGAACAAGAAACTATGGATGACTCTCAACAAGAAACCAAAAGACGAAAAGCAAGAATTGAAATCACATCAGGAAAAAGGTCCCCGGGTTATATCGCCAGAATAGCTGGGGAATAGGACTAATCTGACTATTCCGCTTCTTTTACAAGGATTATCACGATTAGCCAAAAGTTTACTTTTTAAATAGGTCCCCTAGCTCTTTCAGCTCGATTACCAGGGAATAGCACAATTTTTTCCGCCAACATCTCAAGCATGTCTGGCAAATCAAGAGCATATCTCCGACCCATTACAGTTGTATATAGGCTTATACTCAGTTTTAGAAAGACGTGGTATATGTGCCGCGTGGCGTAATATTGCAAAGGAGTGGGGTACATGGCCTATTTACGACGTGCTACGGAGCTACAACCAACATAGCATGAGGACAGCTTGCGACTCTGCGTGAAAAGAACACGACACGAGACGCGTGCAGCACATCACCGGTATCATCAAAGATTTCTAGAAGATTATTAGTGGATGAATGGCGAAGACATGAATATGTACGTACATTTAGCCACACCACCAGAGGCTTCCTGCATCGATAATGGCAATACAAAGGCTCGACAACGTTAAATGATAACCTTCAGATCTGCCGTCGAGAAGATTAACACTAGCTGTTCGCGTGTCGTCCATCCGGACCGCGTGCAGCTGCAGAGAAATCAGTAGGATCCAAAGAGAATGATCATCGACTTACGGTGGCGGCGGAGGAGCAGACCTGAGGGCATTTGACGAGTTGGAGGAAGCTGTAGACAGGTGTCAGACCACCGGTGTAGATAAAGGATAGCGTGAGCACGAGCATAATGTGCGACCGTCTGAGGGTTAGGCCCGGTCTTCTCTAAGGAGGAGCGAAGGGCGACGGAACACTGAAAGGCTAGAACATTTTTAGTAAAGGAGCCGAGAACGTACAAGGACACACACGTCCGTCAGGTGGACCTGACGATGCTTGCTAGCCTAAGGAGCTGATGGGAGTGTCAGGAACGTCTGGTATGGAATGGACTGAGATGAGTTCACGAACGGTTGCTAAGAGAATGAACGCGCGTGGCGACGAGAGCGCAGAGACATATTGCTATGTTGCTCTGTACCCCATCGATCAACGTGCACGACGATGAGCAGGTTGCTCTTCTTCAGTGTGGTGCACGGTGGACGCGACGCGGACTCTCCATGATCTGGCGGACTAGGTAGAACGGTACTCCGCCGCTGGTGTCGATGTAGTCGTGGTGATGGGGAGAGGGAAAGGTCGCAAGGGCTGAGTTCGAAAAATGCATGCAACTTAACATGCACGTGGGCGCTGCGCACCCACGCACGGACCACTACGTCTAGACCGTTGATCGCTCGAGCTGGACTTGACACAGTCCGTGCCAGGCTGGCGCTCTCGATCTCCTACTTTTCGCGTCTCTCAGAAACATCTGGGACTTGCGTGAATCCGCGTGTTACCCTGGATCCCGCCATGTACAAGGTGCCGCCGCTGCGTCGCTTCTTCACACCGCGCACGCCGCACTAGCAGCATACAATTTGCATACAATACGGGGCTTGTCATTGGCGCTGTACGGACACTGGGCTGTAGTGGTATGAGTAGCCATGGACTTAGCTACATCATCAGCCACAACACCAGCTCTTTAAATGGGCTGTCTGATACTCCCTTCGCAATCCTTGCGTCCTTCACTCCAGCACGGTGCTACGCCCACCTCGCTCTCGCTTTCGATTTTTACACGAAGTCAGCGCACAACGCAGTGGTTTATAGCGCGCACTCGTTTGCCCGGCTGCGTTCTCGCGTGGTCCCTCAACCTTGTGGCATGTACCCGACGGTGCGTGGGCTTGTACCGTGTATTTACTATCCCGTAGATCGATTAACGCAACCGTTCGTGTCTTTCCACCGAACCCGTAGGCATTGCATGGTACCGGCTTTCTATCTCTGAATTGCGTACAGGTTTGAGGATCGTACGTCGCCCTCTCTTTTACGCTGCGCTGTTATTCCTAGATGTACGTAGAGATGCGTACTGCGTGAGGCGAAGCATTGTGTCACGCATCAGAATCTATACTGCATGCTGCCGCCTTCCTGATATAGAACTCATGTCGAGCAGCATACTCCTTTCGAAGTGGTCTGGACTATATATTGGACAAACGACATTGCGCCCGAGCATAAATAGTCGGCAATTCCACGTTTACATTCAATTTATTGGGGTACTGTCATTTCTGTCGTGCGATGTGTGAACTTTTTATTCAGATTAGTTTGGGCCTCCGGTAAGATTGCACTTATTACGACTAATTCGTGTATCTTAGTAGCATTAGCATGATTTTTGAGAATAGTACTAATTAGTGCTGAATCTTCCCCAGAATACCTGGGACGCTTTTTCCTGATGCAGCATTGAAGACCTTTCGCTCGGACCATGCTCGCCGAATCACAACCTACAATAATCTTGCAAGCATCTACGACATGGTAAGCATTTACTGTGTCATATCGTTTAGTCTCATAACACTGTGGCTAGTTTGGTCCAGGTGTCTTTTTGGACTTTTTCTGGGCGCCCGAGATTCCCAAGTCGAAAACATTCCGGCCACAGCTTGATTACTTGCGCAAATACATGCCGTTCATGGAGGAGGACGACGATCTTCCACTCTCAGTTTACAACTATCGACGCTCCGCGGATTCTCTGTATCAGATTCTCAAGGTGCTGGCTGGGATAGAGATTGCTGATTTTGTTCAAGACTTTATGACTGACCATCCCCCTTACTTACCCGATGGTAGTCCTGAGTTTACCTGGGGAGAAGATGTATAGTAGTTTCACGTTATACACTCGACTCTTTGGCCAAACAACCAGTGTGACGAACGTTCCCACCGCGAGAGCCTTACACTCACACATCCCCCACCAAAGTACTCACCAATCGAACATCGTTTATAATCGCGCTAGCTCTGTAGACTTTTTGCGGTGTACATCTGCACATGGTCTGTGCGCATTGCCAAACTGGATGAATTTGCACGTGCGTTCGTTTACACTCTTTTCCCAGTACCACCACTATCCAAGGCCATCGGCGCCTTAAAGCAGGTCTAGGTACGTGTCATTTATCTTTTTCCTTCATTTTCCCCCTTCATTTCGAATGCCCTGCCGATGCTGCGTGCTGGGTCTGTCGACTCCACCACGGGACGCGCCAGTACGTAGCGTCGGTAGGCGCCCTTTATACCCTCTTTTGTTCTCTTGGTCTGTTCTCTCGTATTTCTGGTCTCTGATGTTCTGCCTTTTAGATGACTGGAACGACTCGCGCCGGAAACGTTTTCAGCCCTTTCACTTTAGGCGCGCCTGTTGTTTGTGATGTCGACGCCGAGGATCTGTTACGGACGCGATTCGCGGAACTTGATGCTATGGACGACATAGACGCGGAGGAGGCTGACGAGGACTTGGAGAGTGAGGAGGAGGATCAACCCCCGATTACCCAGCCCGTACGTCCTTTTTTAGGCCGAGTTTCTCATATTCACAGCTCCCTAGCATGCCCCAAGCCACACATCGACGGGTTCTAATATGGCTCACGCGCACAAAATGCCCATCTTACGTGCAAGACCTCCTCCGTTGAACATTCCACAGACAATCGTGCCCTCCCCTCCTCTCTCCCCCCTCACACCACCACCACCCTCCCCATCTTCTTCCCCGCATCCAGATTCCATGTCATTAGACCCGGATCACTTACATTTACCTTCACCCCCCTCCGAATCCTCCGCGCCTCTTCGTGGCAAGAAAGCACGCCAAAACGGATCCCATCGCCGCCGAAATGCAAAAAGACGTAGAGAATGTGACGCGGAGGGAGACGATATGAAGGAGTCGACCAGGCGTCACGTAGCAGAGGCCATGGCTAATGTCATGGAGTTTGATATTGACGCGGAGGATCTTCCTGTGAACTCTTCAGGCTTTGGAGGACTGCGTCGATCCTTTGCCAAGGATAAACGTGATGCCGACTCTCTGTGTGCTCAGCCAGGCTGGCGTCACTTGCAGTACGAGCCAGGACACGGAAGTATTCCCCTGGTCGACCGCAAGCGCCGCATGATCGCATGCATCGGAGGCACGCCAAAGGACGTTGAACGTTGGACGAAAGAAGTTGTCAAACCACTGGAGAAGGCTATCGAAGAGGGTGCAAAGGGTGTAAAGTTTTCCAAAAAGGAAAAGGACCATAAGCGTGGTCCTTTCGGGGCTACCGCTGTTGGAGTTTCTCATGGAGGAGGGGAAAAGGTAAATAAGTTTATCTGCTTCTTTATTACAGTCCATGCTCATCCGTTTTCCAGCGACCGGGTAACAGACGACTTTCCAAGTCTGCCCGCAAGTTCATGGAGGGTCTGCTGGCAAATCCAGCTGTACAACGCGCGTCGGGCTTTCTTAATCGTATGTAACCATTTTATATGTATTTGACCCGCTGCATAACTTCTTACAGATCTTTTTCGAACATACAACAGGCCCATGTACGATACCTATGCGGCTCATCAAGAGGCACTTCATAATGCCCATCCTCGTCTCCGCAAGAACTTCGGCAATAGTGTTTTCTCGTGTTTGACCGTTAACAGTGGCCCGCAGACCGTTACCGACCCCCACGCCGACAGCGCAAACCGCCCCGATGGGTGGTGCGGTATCACATGCTGTGGGCCGTTCAACTACAAGCGTGGTGGTCAACTTGTCCTCTGGGACCTCAAACTTGTCATCGACTTCCCTCCAGGATGCACCATTTTCATTCCATCTGCCCTCCTTGTGCATTCTAATTGTCCCATCCAACCAGGGGAGCGTCGCTACTCTATGACACAGTACACTGCTGGCGGACTATTTCGCTGGGTTGCCAATGGTTTCCAGAACCAAGAAGTATTTTGGAGGAATGCTTCGGAGGAGGAGCGGGAACAGTGGTTGGCGGATCGCGCGACACGTTGGGAGCGGGGTCTTGCACTTTTTCCTATTATTCCTTAGGCGTTCCGGATGTCCATCTAGAGTAAAATCATGTACCCGATGTATCTTTTGAATCTCTGTTATATCATATGTGCTTTGAAGGGCGGCTTTGGTGAGTTGCCATTTTTGGATCCTGCATCTCTTTGTCTTTGGGCATTCATGTTCAATTTCGATCGCGTTCAGGAGAGCGAGAATCTTGACAACTGATAGATTACTTTAACCTATGGTGCGAAGATTCTCCTCAACGCGGCCACTCTTCGTCTCAAGCGTGGTCATCACTACAGTCTTTGCGGCAAGAACGGTACTGGCAAGTCCACTCTCATGCGCGCTATCATTAACGCGTTCGTTGATATAATTCTTGCAAGTTGTTTACTGATTAATGTCTTGCAGCCAAGTCGAAGGCTTGAGGTCCGCACCTTCTATGTCGAGCATGACATCGATGGCAGCGAAGAAGATAACTTACCTCCGTCCTCTCGTTCATTTTGACTGACAAGCGTATTCTCGCGACTGATCCTGAGACTCTCGCCTCCATCGGGTTCAGTTGAGGGCAGTCTTTCCGGTAGTTGGAAGATGAAGCTCGTTGCTTTTCAGGACTGACATCCTGCTTCTCGATGAGAGCTATTTAGACGTCGTCAATGTTGCTTAGTTGGAGAACTACCTCACCAACCTCAAGACCTGCACTTCGAGTGAGTTTGCCTTCATTGTTTCCATCTCTATTTCAAGACTCACACATCTTCAGTCATCGTATCTCTCAACTCCAGTTTCCTCAACAACACCATCACCGATGTTCTCCACTTGAATCGCTTCAAGCTCCGCAGATACCTCGAAGAGTTCGTGGCCTAAGTTCCAGAGGCTAAGTCCTATACTACACTCTCGAGGCTGTAGAGGACTACAAGTTCAAGCTTCCCGATTCACCTCTTCTCTTTGGTCTTGACACTCTCTTCTGAAGATGTAGGTAATTCATGTCTGGAGAAGGTTACTTTCTAATACTTTTTCAGGTGCAGTACCCAACACAGACTGTGCGGCAGCTCTACGACATCACTCTACAGGTCTCCCTCTCTCCCTGTGTCGCCGTCCTCGGCCTCCTCAAGCTTCTCATCGGTGGCATGGAGTGGTACCCCAACTTGGTCATCGGCTACGTCGCCCCACACGCTTTCCGCCATATCGATTGCCACTTGGACAAGATGCCTCTCGAGTACGTACTGTGGTTACCAGATTGGTGAGGATTTGGGGGAGATGACCAAGGCCAATCGCCAGGCTTTCTGAAGAGGAGATGCAGAAGATGAAGGATGGAGGTGTCGTCGTCATCGAGGGCCAGAAGCGGTTGATCGACAAGATTGTCGCGAGGAGGAAGCAGTCGTACGCATATGAGGTGTCGTTCAAGGGTCCAAGTTCGCAAGAGTGCTGCGAGATGACCTCGTCAAGCGTGGATTCGAAACGGTGCGTGCTTCTGTCGACTTTGTGCACTTTTACTGACTGTGTTTGTAGAAAGTGCTCGAGGTTGACACACGAGAGGCTCAGCGCCTTGGTCTCCTCCGCTCTCTCGTTCATCGGGAGACTGAGAAGCACTTCGCTGACTTTGGTCTCAAGCCTGAATTTGTTTCCCACAACACCATGAGGGGTCTCTCTAGAGGACAAAAGGTCAAGATTGTTCTTGGTGCTGCAACATGGCGTCGACCTCACGCTATGTGCTTGGACGAGCCGACTAGTGAGTTCATCCTGGGATCGTGCTCGTGTTCTTAATACTGCCCCATACCTTCAGAGACTATCTCGACCGTGAATCGCTCGCCGCACTCATTGAGACCTTCGGTGACTATGGCCCAAACTTTGGGCTGAATGTGTATCACGTGATTATGGCTCGAACATGGGGCTGAAATAGGCTGACTTGCCAGCATGCATTGATTCAATGTTAAATATCTTGTCTTTTTCACTGATACTCTCTCTTCCAGCCTTTTTCCTTTTGTTCGATGGATGGCCCCTGCACAAGGATGACACGCTGTTTCAGAGTGGCTGCTCCAAGGAGCACAATATTTATTTTATTTTGAGCCCGGGATGCAGCAGAACGAAGACGATTGAACGTTGGAAGTTGAGTGTCCATTTTGGGACGCGCCGATCACAGCCGATCGCGCGACGCTCTTTTACTTTGGTCCGGATCCACCAATTCGTTGAACTCCTCCAGTGTGCTCTATCTGTGTACAACAGTGTGCTACGCACCGCTTGAAGCTCATTCGAAACGTTTCTTTCATATTCACTTTCACTCTGATCTCTAGAGTACTTCCGCTGGGTATCTCAGGAGCATTTCATTCCCACTTGCTATCCCAGTGCATGTCCTCGGTACCAGTTGCTCGAATCGAAAGTCCCTCTCTTTCACTTTGTTGTTTACATTCCTTAGACTCCTTGTCAGGCGTCAAAACAGATCCAGAGGATGTCCTGATTGAAGTCGCGACACAGCACGATTGTTTTGCATCTCCTACCTTGCCATGCTGGGACTTAGAGACGCTTTACCTTGATAAAATAGAGGTAGAGAAGGTGATTGCAGCAAAGGCGACTGCAGTTAATGTTAAATAAAGTGTAAAAAGACGGAAGACGCTGCGTCGATACAGATAACACCTGGCACTTCCCTCCGCAAGGTCGACACGCTGTTGCGCTGTGACGTCATCGATGATCGGCGATCGCAGGGACTTGGGCGCGAGGATTCAGACACTCGCTCGCTACTTACTACGCGGTTGCGAAAGAGCTTTCAAGGATGTCCGTTACCTGCACATCCCGCACCGCGGCCCCGCTGATTCATGTTCTGCGGAACTTGGTGCTTTGCTTCTCGACCCAAATGATTGGTGACGACGGGACTTTGAAGCGTGTCATCCCTACTACTTATCATCTTCTGCTCACTCAAAGATGATACAATTCTCGAGCATTATCAGTGGTACTTGACGAGATCAATATGCATCATGACTCGCGCCTTTAGAGCTCAAGGCTACTACGACGACACATAAAGTTTCCTCGACTTCCTGACCTATCCTGGATGATTCGGATCCGTTGCCTGTCGACCTTACAGCTCTCAAATACCTTCTTCCGACGCATGATAGCGTCAGTAGACCACCAATACGGAAGAATCCTGATCCAACTTCCTGGGGTTTCTTCGTCCGACATTCGTCCTCTCCCGAAATTTCGCCTCGACTCCTGCATATATACCTCCAAGAAGAGCCCTGGTCCTTCTCAACAATGGCCTCAATAGTCTATCTCGGGCTTCTCCTCTTTACCTTGTTACACGCGGACGTCATAGCCGCTCAAGCGACCGCCTGGTCTCAATGTGGCGGAATCGGATGGTGCTCACTCTAATAGCAATATCTCGCATCATTGATACTGACCTCGGTGCCCTAGGACGGGTGCTACGACGTGTGTCGCGGGATACACTTGCACCGAAAGTAGCGCCTGTGCGTCTTTCAATTGCGTTTTATTTGAATCCAACTTCATCCTGATCATGTAGACTACTCCCAATGCATACCATCCACCACCACCGTCGCCTCGGGCACTGCATCCGCCACATCGACAAGCCCAATGGCGACTGGATCCCAGATCCGCACTGTCCAGGATCCCGTGTACCATTTCTACCTGCAGAACATCGGTACGATCATATCCCAACTGTTAAAGCGGACCATATTGATTTTGTTTTCAAGATGGCGCTCCCAAACTCGGCCCAGAGTCTTCATCCGGATACTTCACCATCGGGTCTACAATCGCCCTGAACTCTGTCAACGGCAGCTCCTTATACCTCAACGTCAATACCGGCGCCACCACCTCCTACAAATCGCTATCATTGGACGCTACTGCTACGACAACCGACTGGGGGCTGGAAGGGGACACGATCATCACAACCAATCCTCGACAGCTTAACTTTATTGCTTGTTCAACGAGCAATACCACCGTCTACGACGTTTATTTACAGAATGGCAACGATACGCCGTCGGGGACTACGTGTACACTCGTAACGATGCACCTACCGTGCTTATGTTGATGTAAGAAGAGACAGTAGGGTATATTGGTAGTTTAACTGCCAGACGCGAGGCACCCCTTCTACAACATTATTCCGTATGGTCCGTCGTAAATTACATCGAGTATACAAGCCATTTATCCTCCCGTAAATTACCTTAGAAAGTCCGGTTCTTCAATAAAGATGTCGTCAACGTTATTCCATGTAGCAGGATTGCCCTCTTTTCTCTCTCTCCACACCCTCTCCCGTTCTACCCAATACTCCAAGTTGTCATCGATGATAGAGGGAGCCCAAACTCGATCACCCGTATCTCCGTCCGTTTCTGCCTGGAACCATCTCGGTCTATGTGGCGGCAGTTCCCCTTGCTCTCGCGCCCTTCGTATAGCTCGTTGCTTTTCTTCCTGCTCCTGTTTGAGCCCGTTCGCAATGTCGTACTTTCCCAACTCGAACGAGCGTTGATCTGGGCGCAAGCGGCAATCTGTCGGGCAAATGTATGGCTTGAGTGTGTCCTTGGGGCAGTCGTTCAATGTGATCGCGAAAGGCGTTAGGTTGAAAGGCGAGCCTTCTGGCTTTTCCGAATTGCGCCACAGTAAGATGTGCTCACGACCAGGAGACACAGGTCCACTGTGTGCGAGAACGTCAGGAAGTAGAGTACCATGACCTAACCCCACTTCACGTGCTACAAGTTGCGAATTCCAACGACCCGCAATTTCGTAGCGCGTAGTTCCTCGAGAGTCAAGAACAACACCGGAAATTTCGAAAGCATCCCTCCCTCTCCAACCTCGTGGCTTGAACGTCAAAATACATCGGTCTCCCGTTCGGTGGTTGACGACCTGTTTGCGGTCAGATACAAAAGTAAGAGTGTAGGGCAACGCATACATTCATATCACCGTAGTGGTCGATAGTCGGTGAACCCAGAATAAAACCAGATATATTTGTCGTAACCTTTTTCCAGCTGTAATGTTCAATGACTTTTCCGGCTTGCGTCTTGCCTCTGGCTTTAGGATAACCAGGTCCGAGTTCGGGCGATAAAGCCAATTCCGCATGAGCAACACCAGTTGGACGGATCTCAAAGGACTTTCCCATAAACTTGTTTTGCGCATCAACCTAAACGCGTTTCCTTTAATTCAGATCATCTCATGGAATAAAGGGGGCCCGTACCTCCCCATAGTAATGCCAGTAAGGAGACTCGGCATAACAAGCAGATATCGGAGGATGATGGCTAACTTGCTCCGACATGTATCGGTACTCCTTGTCGAATCGAACGTATTCAAATGTTTCGCTCTTAACGCCAGTCAGCCGCATGACATAGATTGAAAAGAGTAAAAATACCAGCATGGGGTTGAATGGTTTGGCGATTCTTCCGATAGTAGACGAG